>CM056379.1:109574073-109705895 GCA_029718625.1 Synaphobranchus kaupii | reverse complement strand
TATAGGCCTAGTCTATGAACAGCGAAAATATGCGCAGGCCTACTTTCTTCTTCTTAATGACTTGGATATACGCATTTTTCCGTGTATTGCCTTGCGGATTTATGGCGGTAAACATATAACATTTTGGCCTCAATATTTAGGCGTATCATGGGGAAAATTAGGGCATGTCTTAATCTTAAAGTCAATTAATGATCTGATTCCCTGCCCTCAAGCACACCATAATTTGCTCAGATAGCTTCATATACATTTGAACCCTAGAGTCTTTAGAAAGTCTATTTCTATCGTTTAAGATTCTATATAAGCCGTCAAATTTGAAAAAAAAAAAAAAAAACGAAAATATAAAAAGTTAGAGACAGTTTCCTCACTTGTCAATTGAACAGTGGATAGGCTTCTATCTACAAAAAAAACTTAAATTTGTTCTGCTAATTAAATTTCATTTTTTTATTTTACTGATTAACTCATGGTTATAAAGCGTATAAAAACTGAAATTAAGGTAGCTGGTAATGAGGGGTCGTTCCAGTTAAGTAATGAATGGTATTTACGCCAAGCTTTTCACTTCATTATATAAAAGCATTCTAACTATCGTAACAGAAGCGCAGTACAATTAGAGCGTGTCTCCTGTCGACCATTCAACCATATGGAAGTTCGTGGATTTAAATTATTTAGCCTAGTCGCCTCATTACTTTTGATGCAGGTGTACTTTCATCCCTCTGCTTGAACGCTAAGGAGTTTTTATTCAGCAATCCTACCACAACAAATGTATAGCCTAAATTATAAAGCAAAGCTTTTTATCATCATAGCCTACTAAGGAAACATTTACACACATACGGGTGTACATATAGCCTACACAACGCCAAAAAAAACATGATCAGACCACATTGCTAGATACCATCTGCAGTGGTTTAAAAATAGCATTTTCTCTGTAAGGACAGCATAATCTTACAACTACACAAAGTGTGATCTGTAGGCTAGTGGTGCAGATACAGTATAGCCTACGCTAATGTGCAATACGCATTAAACCCACTACAATCAAAACCTATTCCTTAGTTTAATCTTGAGGGAGACTTTAAAAACGTAAACTGATTTTAATAGGCTACAGCGGGAATTTTATCAGCCAGTGCGCAAAGGTGAAAAATCCCCCGGATAAGCAATGTGCGCTCAGGTCTAAGCAAAAATACTGACAAGCCAACTAATGCGTAAACAGCAGGAGAAAATTCGAGACACACAAGGACCACAGACTCCTCCCCAGTGTCGCTCAGTTCATATCACTAACTCGGCTTGGGCCATCTCGCTGAAATGTTCATCCAGACGCATCTTTGAATTAGAATTTTACTACAACCAAACAAAAACGGTAAATGCACGCGCCATGTCCACGTGCGATAACTATGCTTTACTGCATGCATAATCTCTTTATATCGGTTCACAGAAGGCGTTAATGAAGCCATTCATTAAAAAGAAATGTCACCATGATAAAAAAAAACAACTAAGTTTAGAAATGGGCAGAGACCCAAAAGATTATCTGAATGCATGCTTTCAACGCGGAGAAACTACCTCACATACCTGATCAAGGTTCCCCGATGATCTCGTGATATCTTCGCTATCTGATTTTGATCCACCTTCTCTGTCGTCTATAACCAAGTCAATGGGCATCTTTCCTTTCAAGCAGCTAATATACCGATGGCAAAAATTGTCACAGAGTTCGTGCACCTATAGACACAACAGAAAGCACAAAAATACTACAATCACAAAAGGATATTACGAGACACTGACAAGCGCAACCAGACCTTTTGACATGGAAAAAGTTCAAAATAGTGGAAGTGCTGTCGCAATCATCTGAAGGCTGCCACACGCATCCGGAATAATTTGGAATAACTTCACTTTCTTGCAAAATAGAGATATCGCAGAAAACTGACAGTGACAAGACGGTTCTCGGGCTGCGACGTATTCAACAGCCGTGCTAAATGCATATGCTCCTCGGGCTGTGACCATTAGTGGGGTGACATGTTTGAATGACATTTAAGGTAAACTGTTTAATTTCGTATAGTTACTGCATTAACAACCCCTCTCTGGCCATCAAGACTATTCGAACGTGGACAGGAATGTGAGATTATCACATGGACCTCAATGAGCACAAAAACAGTAATTACGCTTTTATTAGCGTACATATTTGAGTAATGACACCCATGCATCGCGAATGGCATGTTAACTGTCAAACCATTTGTTGCACTGTATCTTATATGCAAATAGGCTATTGTATTAAGTAAACACGTATGTATAGGAAATCTTACAGTTCAGACATGGGGGTTTACACAATTTAAGGGGTGTATACAAACTAACCGCCATTGTGTTTTATCCATTAGTTAATCCTAAATGCGGCACTTCAAAGAGTTTCACATTTCTTTTGATTCTTTCATAATATTTTACTTCACTTCAATGACAAGTGAACTCGTCACATAAACCAAGCCGAAAAATCTATCTTAGGCTCCGCTTAAATTCGTTACTGAAATTTAAAGCCAGCTCGCCATTTTTGTGCAATTAAAACAGTCCCTCAAAATGCACAATAAGTGCCATCGCGGAATTATAGTCGAGATTATTTCTAAGGCATAGTTAGTTCCTGCAGTTTTAAGCAGCCTCAAATTTAATTAAACTTTGAGATGAAATGGGCGCCAAGATTGGTTTTGACACTAATTACAACGGACTAGAAAAAAGACATTTATGCAAATTCATCCCACAGGTCTGAACTGCAAAACTATCAAATAAGTATAAAAAATTACCTTCTCCAGTTCCAGTAGATGGAATCGTAATACTTGAATTGCTTGTATCATCTGAAAAAAAAGTTTAGCATAGTCTACATGAACTCTGAAATGAAGAAATATGCCTAATATGACAAACACATTTAAAAATGTAAACAATGTACGTAACTCATGTTGTCTGTGGCACCGAACCAGTAATACACGATGTAATAATTTATGCCATTGTAAGTTAAACAGGGCTATACAGAAATTGTTGGTCTGTTATCGCGCCCCTTATTTAATTTTCAATTTCACTACAATTACAATCATTAAAAATGAAAGTGTCAACCAAAACTATAATAATTGAACTTGTTTCTCGGTCAGAAAATGCAAGGTAAGGGGGCCTATTTTAAATTCGAATTATTAAATAGTGTGGCGGCGATAAGATCGGAGTAAACAGAAGTGCAATAAATGTCTATATCAAACTTTTTTTTTGAAGTAAAATTATTGCTCTCGGGCAGCTGACAGCTTCCTAATGGTGACAAAGCAGACGGATGTACGTGGTGACCACGAAAGGGATAAGACAATCGAAGAATCCGATTTGAACTTGATACCCTGAACGCCCATCGTTTATGTAAACTTTGCTCAATCAGATGAAAGTTTAATTGAATATTCCCAGGTTTAAAATAACATTATATAGCTAAATAGGCTACAAGGGTGCCGGTTTTAGAGTTATTCTCCACAACAAATAATTCGGCTGAAGAACTCAACTGTATGCTTACCAAATTATCCAATTCTGGGTTCGATGAAAATAAAGGCTTTTCTGCTCGAATCTAAAGCAAGAGGAAAATATTGTTTATGATAATTTTCTTAAAAGTAACCATATAAATTCAGAACACAATGTATGTTTTTGCTTAATATATGTTTATTATTATTAGTGTCATTTATACCAGTTGCCATTCTCATTGTAGTTTTAATAAACAATTCAGAACAGCAATAATATTCAATTGAGAAAATTAAGTCTGCTTATTTTCTTAGAAATGTAAATACATGGGAGCATGCGAGCACAGGCTTGTAAATGTCGTAAACATGAAGACTAGTAACGCTTTCGTAAACAGAAATTCATAGCGAGGAAGAAAAAAAAAGCATGCAGGAATACATTTTCTAACCTGTTTTGCAAATACTGCTATATCTTCATTGAAAGATTCAGATGAACACACGTCACCTCCCGCAACCCCCGGTTCCCTCGGCGTGCAGGTTGCTAATTCGCATTTCTCAAAAATCAGTGCTAGAAGAGGAAAGAGCGGGTGCCTGCGAAGAAAAAGATAACCGTAAGCTTCGCTGCGCGTTCCATGCAGGGAAAACGTCCGCGAGTTACGAGGAGTGGGCCGCTACCCTCTCCCACCTTGTACAAAGACGTTTTTTTTTTGTACACAATTGTTAACAGCGAAAAAAAATCATAACACAAACATAAAACTGTCCATATGATTAGTGTTTTTAGCGGAACAGGACAATATAATGACAGTTAGTTCAATCAATGGAAGCCATGTTGAGCAATGCTTTCTCTGCCCCCCTGCCCCCCCCCCCCCCCCCCCCCCCCCGTACCTCCCCCATGCCTTCCTTTGGCAAGTTTAAACATTCTAACGCGTGAAATAAATACTCTGTTCCAAGCAGAGGTCTACTTGGAAAACGCAATTTTAAATTGTGCAATGCATAGATGCCATGTTTAGTACGATAGACACTAACAGCCAAGACTGGACGCTCCTGCGTCCATGCCGTGAGCGCCATGACGCTCTAACTTACATTAAACTATATCTGCGCATAATCTGTTCAACGTGTTTCAATATGTTTCAGCCATTTGTACTTTTTAAAATAACCATACATTTTAAGAAATAAACGCAAGCTCTATATATTTTTTCTTCTTCATTTGTATTTCTATTTGACAGTTTAATTTAAGGCCGAAATACTGGAGGATAGTGAAGCAGTTAAATACAGGTTTTGGCGCAGCTACGTACTGCTCAATTGACAACCAGGATAGATAAAAACCAATTAATTACATTTCTACGTAGGCTAATTGATGTGTGGTTTCAAAACATGTTTTTACTAAGGACGCCCATTTCACAGAGCTAATCTGGGGAACACAAAGTGAAAACTTTTTTTTTTTTACAATCTAGGCCTACATATTCACTGGTCATAACATTTATGACAAGTAATGCGTTTCAGGAGTCTGAATTCTACAAAACAATAGGCAGAAAATGTTGGTCTTAGTTACGTCCAACTCACAGCAAGAAAGCAGTCTAAATCACAACAAAAAAATGAATAGTCAAATTTTCAAACATACTAAATCCTAAAAGGCTGCAACGAGGAGTATAGAGGAGAATATACAGGGCTTTTCGTTATTTGTTTTTATGCGTCTGTGTGCTTGCTTTGTGAGTAACAGAGCGTTATGTCCCGCTGTTTGAATAACTTTATTCTCTCCATTGAAAAACTCCTTCTCAACTTCATGGCACACTAAGGACATACGTCAAACGGTTCACTTTACCCCCCCCCCCCCCGTCCTTCCCGGCGCTATACACATGAAAAAGTTCTGCTAAACCTACCCGTAAATGGAATCTTTATCTCTTTTTAAAGCGTCGTTCACCGAGGAGCCCATACTGGGCGGCATGGCGTTGTGAGCGTGTGGGTACTGGTGCGAATGTAGCTGGGGACCGTGATTCAGGTGAACAGCCTGCATGGATCTGGCCGCGTGATGGTCCCCATACATCGTGGTAGGGATTCCTACGCCGTCCATTCCATAATGCGGTAAATCTTCGTACTGCACACAACAAGCAAAAAAATTGTCCAAATGTAATAATAATAATAATTTAAAAAATAGCTAACTACAAGTACAGTAAAATATGTTAAAATTATGTCATATTCAAACTATATATATATATATATATATATATATATATATATATATATATATATATATATATATATATTAACCAAGTATCTCTTATAACTCCTAAATTTATGATGCAATGAATGCAAGAAAAAAACTGTTAAAGACCCATCAAAAGTGCAAAACTAAGCTGCGTTTATACTCTGCAGCTTGTGTAAGTTATCAGTCACACTGCATACCATTATCAATGCCAATGTCTGACTTCTCCCCTGTGTGTATACAGTTAAGAAGCACTGTTCCGTTCATCATATCAAACCCAGAAAGAGTTCATTGAGGTTTTTTTTTGTACTGTACTCATAGCTGGAGCTAAGAACCATGCGAATCTTCACGTAACTGCAGCAATTTCAAATAATATGAAAAAAATGAGGCTATAATTAGGGTGCTGCAATAATAATCTTAACAATGCACATGTGAGACGATCTCACTATATTTTACTATTTCATTTTGACACTGCTTGTGATTTTGAGATGTGTAAGTATAGGTTGTCAATCCAAATATTTTCAAACTAAAGGGAAAGGCAGCGGTTGGTGTTTAGTATAGCTACAGCATTTCTCAGCTACATATACGTACAGTGGACTATACGTGTTGTACAGCATATGAAGTTTTATCAATACGGATTTTAAATACAAATATTGAATAACTGTTTTCTGAGGTCTATATCTGCAATACTTGTACACATTTATGCAACACAATGCCGCGTTTATTACGTGTTCTGTTGGCCAAATCGCCGTGGTTCTGTTAAAATTCCACTTTGTACTTAAACTAAATTATTCATGTTTAAACGTGACAAGGAAATAACAGAGAAAGTGAGAAAGAGAATTAACACATTTATGCCCGAAAACCGCAAAGGTGTTAAAAGCCTGCAGAGAAGCCTGCTTCAGTCCCTCCGACGCTAGCAAATGGCATAAATAGGGCAAAGGCAGGCAGGCGTTTGACCTTCTTTTCAATGCGCTTAAACTTAATCTAAACTAAAACACACAAAACTGAAAACTTCATGTTGGGCTCAAAATGTATGTTGTAGTCATGTAATAAAATGTGCACGACTACAACATAGGCTACAATTTAATGTGGGCATATATATATATATATATATTTCTTTGTTTTTTTTTCTTTCTTTTCTTGAGCGGTCAGAAGTGTATCCAATTAGATAAACTTGATATTGTTCAGATACCTTATTCAGCATACGTGTTGAAACACGAATTACCACGAAGAGTCACTCAGATCAAGTGATTGAAGTGAGCAGAAGCAAACTGTTAAAAGATAGAGCTGTGGATATGAATTCTAGTGATAAAAGTGGACTTTCCTAAACCGTTATAGTAAAAGAAATGCATGCTCCACTTCAATACGATATCTGTTCCTAATGTTAAAAGCCAATACTAGGTTATTTCAAGAATAGGCTATCTGATGTTAAGTTGTTTACCAAGTGTAAACAAAAAAACATATAAGCGTACGTATAAGCCAAGCCTGTTTAAAAAAAAGTGTGGGGGAGACACAACACAAATAACATCGCAATATAAGGTGGTCAAAGTGGCATACAAATAGAGAAAAAGTAACGTCTGTCATCAGCCACGTATCAGTGTTATATGCGAGTTGCTGAAACTTTTCAGAATACGTACCCTTTGCGCCATCGGCCCTCCTCTCTCCCTGTTCTTCCACTGACTTTAGATATCTCCTAAGAGGCCAGGGCTGAGGGAAATAAGCACGTAAACTCCAAAAGCGAGATTCAAAATCCCGTGTGTTTCCTTCGGCGGACGAGCCCAGACCTTCAGCTCCAGTTCAGCTAAAGGTAAAACATTACACCACAGCAAATAGCTCCTTCGCTTTTCTCCTGGACGTGGAGAGAACAAATCTTCGTTTCCAAAACCAATAGGCAATTGAAATGCCCCTCAAACAAAACCAGCGAGTCCCATTGCTTTTCGCCACTCCAACTGTCAATCAAAAGCGAGGTTGTCAAAGTACAGAATGAATGATGTTCCGCGGTGCGCTTCCTCCGGTTAGGACACCCTAAATGTTAACACGCAGATGCACGCGCAAAAAAAAAATCAAGCTCTCTCCTTTCTTTGATCACTCTCAGTTCCTGAGCCGATTATTTAATGCAAAAGCCTCTAAACGAGATCAAGAAGAGGTGGGGTGATATTTCTGGCTTAGTTTTTCTTAAAGGAGCCACGATCGATGCTGCGGAGCTGCCCGCCCGTCGCGTGTTCAATGTATGTCTTGAACGGTGCTGAGAAGTGGGTCTGGACCAGAATGCGGGAACCCGGAAGTAGTGGTGGCCATAACAGGTCGCGTATTTCACAATGCAATGGGCTGCATCAAGTTGTTCGCACAGGAGGGGGAGTGAAATCCACGGGAGAACCATGATGCGCAGAGTGGGTGTTCAGTCGCAGAAAAGCGATGCATTTAGAATCGTGTTCGTTTTCTTTCTCTCTCTCGCACGCCCTTTATCTTTCTTTTCCACGCATTTTATCCCTCGCCCACCCTAGAAACAATTCTATTGACAAAGAGTATTAGTATTCGCCTTGCATAGTAACCACGTCTGCAAACGTCGCAAAGCCAGATAGTCAATTCAATAGTGACTGTTCATACCGATGTTCCTGATATTTTAGGAGTAGTCTAAATTATTGTCATTTTGGTTCGTTGCTTTACGATGTGATTTATTTTCTCCATTGACGCATGGGCCGTGCTTATTCACATCCATTTCATGTCTTTGCATTATACAGCATACACTCAAATGCGATAACGTCAATGATACACTTGTTTAGCAGATAAACGCAGTCGAGAGTTTGTCATATATGTGCCTTTTGTCATTATTTCCGTGTAAATATGGCGAAACAAACGTTTTGTTAGTGGTTTTTTTTTTTTTTCTTATCACACGACGGCCTAACGTCAGGGTATCGGTATGATTCATACGCGGCGCAAACAGAAGCATTGAAGATTGTGATTTGAAAGCGCTATGTCAGCTGAGTGTTGGCGACACTGTGATCAATTTTCTGTGCGCGCTCCGGCTCCGCACACCCCCCCTCACGAGAGCGAAATGAGCTGGTCCAACTCACAGAAGACTTCAGGAGCTCGACGGCGGTGTCCAATGAAATCGTATCCCAGTAAGGCTAACCTTCAATTGGTTACAAAGATGATCAATTACAGTATCAAGCGTTATATCAACTTGTGTTCTGAGGTGAAGAGAAGAGTGCTGTAAAAAAAAGGAAAATAGTTCCAAGCACAAACAAGCTATGTTTAATATACTTTATATTTAAGAGCAATGCATACATTATAATATGTAAATATGGTATGTGCACTTAGGTATATGTATGTTGCGCGGTTATATAGCCTACAGTAGCTGTTTTAATGTTTTAACACTGTGTTGTGTTTTTTATTTTTATTATCCATATTAAACATAAACCAAAAGCCTTGGATACGTTATCATGGAATTGACATTATATTTAAAATAGCTATAGTTTCCTTCGACGCTTGTTTAAATCGGATTATGGTGTGATTATGTCAGTATGTACACATTTAGTCAAAACAATGCCCCTATTTATAGTGTAATTCCCTACACAACCCGTCGCTGGAAATGTGAAAAGGCTATCAGATGAGTTTCACATCCGTAGGAGACTGTACAAACAATATTATCACAAAATTAGCCAGGACATCGTCTTGCGTTTTTCAAATTACAACTGGGTTTTATGTAGACTAATATACCTTTTTAAAAAGTTGCAAGGTTGTTTAAGAGTAATATTTATCTTTGCTGTCCATAGTGGTTGCATAATACTCCGTCGCTAATAGCCAGTTTTGTGTTTTTCACCATTTTCATCATACTTCTTTCATTTGAAGAATACCTTTCGTCTTTTCACACTTAGGAATAATTTGTCTAACTTCGTGGGCCATACTGCAGTGAATAACACGTTATTTGTATATTCAAATGACCATGTGACAAGGTGTATGAAGTTTGTCTATGGGGTATCTGTCATCGATCAGAGCACTTTGGCGCAAGTAAGAATGTCATATCAGATAATGCCAGCCTCGCACATTCAACGTTCCCCGTGGTCGTGGTACAGCGGTATATTTCGTCTAAATTTACAAGCATGAAATTGCTATGAAACCCCAGACCTGCAGCGCGCAGTGCAGGACACACGGCGCTTATCTCTCGTCTTGAGTATAGGCTAGGCTACTCGAACCAGCATTCGTACCAAATATGACGGGGAATATTATCGGACAGAGGTTCTCGGTTAATTGTGCGCTTCTTCGGGTATAAGTAGGCTATGTTTATATTTCACAATGAGAAGATATGTGGGTAAGTAGGATTACATTCCGTGTCAGATTATTGTATTACATATAATGTCCAATATCCGTTGCCAGAAATTGATTGAAATGTGTCATTTTAAATATATTTTTTTCAAATTACTTTGAATTTTGCTGTGTCCATCGCACGCAAGCATCTTTCAACTTCACGTTACCAAAGCGAAGAATATTATATTTTTGTAGTAATTTGTTTTGACTTGCTTTACAATGTAAAAACGCCAATTTTACATTACAACTAGGCTATTGAATCAAATACAAACGGACAACACAACTGCAGTCAACAGATTGCCATTATAAAGTAATCGAGTTGCTCCAGTGAACCAAAAAAGCAGCAAACGATGGGCTCTTGAAAGGGAATGTTAAAGCACAAAACTAAGGACCTATTTTAGGTACAAACGGCTTTCCCCCACAATAATTATCGCTGTAATAGTAGACATTATTTTTTATAACTTTCTTTCCAATGGGAAGTTCTTATTAAAACACTCACAGTACAACCGATTAGTTACTAATTGCTGATAATTAAATGAAAATGTCATTGCGGTTATATGTGGTTGCAAATATGTGCGCTATACGCTTGACTTAAAAGTTTTAATATCTAAAAATGTTTTAATTGGAAGAGCAACCATAGAATTAAAAGGACAAATATTGCCTGAGGATTAGTTTACATTTCCTAAAGTGTTGTATCCGCGTAGGACAAGTTTAAAACACGCAAAGTAAACAGGCTATGCAACTTAATTATGGACGTGAAGTCGCCTCGGTTTTCAACGAAGATCATAAATAAAACTGGGAATTAGATATACCATTAAAGTGTACCAAAAATACCAAGAATATGATAGGGCTATGTTTACAAAAGTACAGTTGCAGCTGAGCACATTAAACCATTACAAGTTCTACGGTCTTGCAGAATTAGGCTACAGAATAAAATATCAGAGCAAAACGCTAATCATTGCTTGCTCACAAAGTTTAGAAAAATAAGCGTATTCCTTCTTAAATCTCGTTTATGTCAGCTCGTCTTTGTAGGGTTGTATTGCAAACAACAGCCAATGCAGTTCAAAAGTCAAACGGAGGTCAGTTTTTACGGCCCCGGCGGTAATCTCCGACTAAACTTGTTGAAATTCGCAGAACCCGGCCTGCAGTGAAATTCTGCATCGCGTCGTCAGCACGACCAGCCTGACCGCATGTGTAAGTCTTGTGTGTGGAAAGGTGGTGTAACGAGAAGAACAAATCCCAACGTATGTATAGCGAAATTCTGATAAAATCCAATGCGATTTTACTGGTGGATGTCGGATCTGCAAATGTAGGCTATTATTAAACCGTCACTCATCTTGTGAATATTTAACATTTTCATATTGAAGCAGAATATGTTTTATTAAGGAGACAGTGAAATGTCAAGTTACCCAAGTAAAATACAGTTCAATGAAGAAATCGTTTCTTTATTTTTTTATATTAGGCTACTCCCATTTAAAACAAGATAACCTATAACAGTTGTAAAACATAATAAACGAGGCAATTTCTCATAATTAATTATAGTATAAATGTTAACGCATTGTGGGTCAGATGGGCATCCGTATATGCAAGGATTTTGAATTCCATTGTCACGTTTTGCTAAATGACCTAGATTAGCAATTGGGTACTGGTCAGATGTGGTAAGAATTTTTTTTTTTTAATTCTCCTTCATTTTGTACAACAATGCACAATAAACATCAACGGTCTATTCTGTATTTCGGAAATGAATAGCATCAAATAAAATATTTTCTTGTAGGTGTAAAATTCCCAACGTCTATATGCTCCGTAGCCTGTCTCGCAATACCAGATCAAACAACACATATGTATCATTCAAATATATACATTTGGAAACGAGCAAATATTTAAACGAACTTCTCTCCGTGGAAACAAATACTTAATCATTTGCGCCGTCTACTGGAATTTTATGAAAGTACACTTGCAATGCGCGAGAAGCTCACGTGTCAAACTTTCAGCAAACCAGTTTATTACATTTCTTGAGAAATTAACTGAACTGAATATTTTGCCAAAAATGTGAACTTAACGTGCTATCAAGCACTGTTTTATATCTATGTAGCCTATGGATTAGCGCATATTTAACCAGAATACTAGGCAATAGGCTATCTGACCTGTAAAGCTGTTAAGAAGTCTACTGTACTTATGGCTATTGCATCAATGTTTACATATTTGACTAATATTAATCGGTGTCAATATTAGGAAATGGTCACCCTTTTAATGGTATTAACATTAAACATAACACAAATCTCCGTGTTTGATATGTAGCCTATAGACACACAGTTTGTTTATTTGTTTGTTCTTTTAACTTGCATTTAAGTTCAGATTGCAATCACCAATTTAGTTAAACGTTTTCGACATTATTAGCCTAATTAGTTGGTGATAAAGTAGCCCACCATCATTAGACTATTCTTGAAATGCGTCAGGTAAAACTTTGTGAGTTTTTAAAAAAAAGTATTATTATTGTTTAAGTAGTGTCGTCTCACTGCTATATAGTCATAGCCTAATAAGGATAAAATGAAGCTGAAATTTGTACGTATTGTTACCGTAGTCTCCAAGGCGACGTGTTATGTATAGGCTACTCAGAGACGCGATGCAACCAATGATGTAACTTAAGCAAACATTTGGCCGTATTTTGTATTTCCTCTTCAAAAAAACCATGGACACGGGCACATGCAGACACACAGACATTTAGACACAATAACATCATTGATGATTTGAAACTGACCACAAATAATGCGAAATATAGGAGTAAAATTATAACAAATAATGCGAAATATAGGAGTAAAATTATATATATATATATATAGGAGTATAAATAACATAATATATAAGTAAAATAATAAAACTTGAGGTGATTAGGTGTTATTTAGCTGTTATGTGCATTTGCATGTAGTGTAGGCTATATTTTGTATTTGCAATGTTTTGGGGTTCTTTCGAAAAAAGAAATAACATGCAATTTGATGTCCATACGCTGTTTAATCCTGTTCTGTTTTAAGGGGTTAAGGCTAAGTAAATGGCTGCACAGACTCATTACTAATTTTCTGAGAAACAGTTACAGATCACATCGAACATGCTCGTAATTACCCTTATTTTCAAAGAGATTTGCTGTTACATTTGTAGTTAGATTTTCAATGTGAACGTGAAACAGCCATATTAACTGGTTGTCCGTTACAGTATTTTGTGCTCTAAAGTTAAATTTGACACTTAAGTGGTGGATAGAAGAGAAGAAATAGGCAGAAACTTTTCTAAATAAACAAATACCTTGGTAGTCATGTTAAAATCACAGCTAATTTTGCTTTGAAAACAAACCGTAAATAACAAGTTATTTTGCCCTGTCATTTTTACGTCCAGGGAACACACAGGCCTACCTCATGTGTCAAATAGATAAATATCGTTCCTGCAAACAGTATGGCCAAAACTTTGTGTTGTCTGCCTGTGTACATTCCTTGATAAAAAGGAATGTGACCCTTCTGTAGACTATATTGCAGTTTTTCAAGATTATTAATTTCAGGAAGAACATTAAAGCCATATTAATTACTGGCCACAGAACCGAAAAATGCGGCAAGGACGAATGTGTTGATCTTATCTTCCAAAGAAGCAAGGCTTTCGACCTTGTCGTTCAGATCATGTCGGAACCTTTTCTGCCGGGGCTGTTTTCTAAACCGGTAGGTGTACGTCATTCAGACGTGCGGGGAGACAGACGGGACTCAAGCCGTCCAACTCTGCAGTGGCAGGAAGAGTGCAGCTGATTCCCCGTTCAGGGGCCGATTATTTCAGGTGCGCTAATGGGATCGGAGCGGCGCGAAAAGAGACGAGGCGGATTAATAGCGCGGTTCCGTCTGCGGAACACAGCCGAGGCCCGAAGGTGAAAAGTGAAGGCAACTGCCCCGACTGCAGTTGGGGGCTGAGGGGACGTCCTGTTCTGGCCAATCATGGAAGTGCAGCGAGGAGTCTCGCACCTCCCGGGGAGACTGTGAATTGATCAGCAACCTGGGCGAGGGAGCGAGAGAATGAAAGAGGGGACTCGGAGAGCGGAGGTGTTAAGATCCATATTCCAAGTGAGGGTGCGAGGAGGGCCCGGGGTTCGTGTTAAAGGCCCATAGCAATCTCAGCATCTTCGATAGGGCCTTACGTGGCCTGCGCGGCTGCCAGAGAGCTGGACTCTCCACCTGAGCATTGTGGGATTGAATCCCGAGGGGGAACCCATGGCGCGTGAGGCGTTCGCTGCGTTTCGCGTAAATTGCCTGTGGCGGTCTGGTTGTGTAAATGGGGGTTATGGAATGCGCAAACTGTGAAATGATCGGGATAAGCCATGATGACGCAGGGGAACAAGTGGTGCGCGCTGCAAGGGTTAATTCCCGCCGGGCGTCGAGTCTGCGTCCCCATATCATTTCCACACTGCACACAGTCGCGCGGGGTGAGAATGTGGTCACGCGTTCTAGATTCGGAGTCCGGTTCTGCTATGATTCTTTTTACACCTGCTCTCAAATATCTAATGAACAAGGAAACTAGTGCTGCATCTTGCACTGTCCACTTCAGTCTCGGGGAAATGAAGGGTAGGCTGTTCTGTACACGACATTAAAGTTAACGTCAATAAACAGTATGCATGTCAGCAAACAGTATACGTACACTGCAAATTCTGCCAAGTAATTGAGATTAAATGATGGCAGTTTAAAGGATGACAACTGTTATCTTTTTTCCTGGAGGTTTATATTTATAGGCATTTTCCGCCTTTTATCTAAAATGTTGTTTTGCTGTTGGATTTTTTAATAAACCGGTTAATCAAGTTAATTTAAGATAAGTTAATTTTCAGTGAAATGTTTTCGTCCTCTATCGCAAAGTTGCTTCAGGCGCCCAGAGATATTATGCTCAGAAACTTTTTGTTTAAAATATGAACCATTACAGCACACAAAAAGTTCTCTGTCTTTTACTGTTCCTCTAATTTTTACTGTTCTCATCTCATTTACGGCCGGTTAATTTAAGTGAAACCAGTCGAGACATTTAAAAAAAAAAAAAGAAGTATATGTTTTGTGTATGTCTGTGAATGGTCAAAGTTAGCTGCAGCTGATTGCCTCGTGGGCCCCCACACAGGTTACCCTGGAAACAAACGGCACGCCGATTTGCAGCAAGCAACGTGAAACTCCAGGTGTGAGTCCGTACGGGGAGCGGTGTGCTACTTCACTCACAGTAAGACCATTTGTCGCTGCCACCTTCTGTTAAGTTATCAGTGTCATGAAATCAAAATGGAGCTCAGATCACTGCCCGAGGCCACTCTGAATACCCCCCAAAAGGGCTTCTATTGTCAGTCAGAAAGAATAGCCCCCCCCACACCGAAAAAAAGAAAAGAACAGCTGAGCATAGAGAAGCCTGTACAGTCACAATGACCTGTTCCTCAAAGTGACAGCCACTTACCTCAGAGATCTGAGACTGGACATGATAAACTGCCCCGTGGACATGATCACTTTTGATAGGAGCAATTCCAGCCCAGAAACAGACCCGCAGGTCCGCGCATGATTAAATTAGGTTATTGATCTTCCCGAATGGCAGCGTCTATTACCGGGTTTATTTCCATCTTCCAGAACAGAGTTAGGAGCAGGTAAGTGCATCCTGGGGTGGCGGCTGGCGTGCAGTGGAAGTGCCCCCCCCCCCCCCCCATTCTCCTGTGGAGTGGGAATAAAGACGGCCTCATTTCAAACTCTTAAGATTAGCAGGTTTTTTTATGTAGATTTTGTTTTTTTTTCCTCTCAAGATTTTCACTTTAAAATAAAGCACAATAAAAGTCAGAATTTAGCATGAAGAGAGAACTATTTTTAATAAGCACTGCTGACATCACGGCTGTAGATAAACTTCAAAGTTTGATGTGTGGAAGCTATGCTTGAAACTTAATAAAGTACAGCATGTTCACCACAAAAAAAGTGTTCTGCTTTTCTTGTTTCACAATTTAACAATTATTTCTGGTTTAATGTGGGAGGGAAAGTAATATTTTAGAATATTTTTTACAAAAATCTTTTTTGTTTTTTATTTTTGAATCATATAAAATTCAAATTCTGCACTAGTTCAAATGTTACACAAGTATAGAATCATATCCATGCCCCAGTTTTTTTTTCATTCTTACTGAACTATAGTCACAAAAGCCATTTAGTTTCCAGTCATTTCTTAAGTGTGCTTAATCCATGAGAGGTTCCCAGCCCTAGTTAAAAGCAAGTCTATAAATCAGGGGTGTCACTTGTAGTACCCCAAGACTTCATTAATGTAAGAGAGAAAAGCAAGGATAATATATTCCATCATTCTGAACAGTAATACATGTTTAAATTATTGACAGAAGAAATCTAACTGGCCATTGAGGATCGCTTGTCCTTTGACAATAAGGTGGAATGCAGAGCAATCCTGATCTCATGTTATAATATTGCGCTGTGAACAGTATTCGGGGGACGGTACAGTGGTGCAGTGTGTAGCACTGTCCTAGAAGGTCCTAGGTTTGCTACGAGCCTTTCTGTGTTGAGTTTTTGTGTTCCCCCCATACCCGCGTGGGTTTCCTCCGGGTACTCCGGTTTCCTCCCACAGTCCAAAGATATGCAGACTAGGCTAAATGGAGACTCAAAATTGCCCATAGGTATGAGTGTGTGAGTGAATGGTGTGTGTGCCCTGGGATGGATTGGAGACCTGTCCAGGGTGTATTCCTGCCTCTCGCCCAATGCATGCTGGGATAGGCTCCAGCCCCCCCTGGACCTGACCAGGAATAAGCGAGTTAGATAGCGGATGGATGGAAATAGTATTCAGACGGATCACAGGTGGAGAGGAACCTTCCCAAGGTTTATTCACTACCTTGGTTTTTCCGTTGTCACAAAGCACAAATTATGCCTTCATGGCACACAATTATGAAGATGGTGGAGACTTTTTTTTAGAATATTCATTGTGAAAGGTAATTATTTCATCTTCTTTTTCTGCTTTTACTGCCACACTTTTTGTGGCACGACATTTAAATTTAACAACATCTGAGGACTACTTCTATTAAAATGTAAGAATGATCTTTTTTTTAGAAAAGAAAGCATTTTGAGTCCAAGATTTAGATGAACTATGTAATATTTTTAAATGATTGTGGAAACTCTTAATGAGATCCCAGAAAGAACGGCTGTGTAATTCTTCAGAATAATTCTAATGTCCTTTTTTAAGCCAAAGAGGATAGTTCTTGGGGACTAATGATTTCCTTACATGTAATTCAATACATAAGTTACCATCAGCTGAAAACTGCAAGGTTGCACACTCCACAACAGGGAAATTATTTATAATTTATTCAGTGTTATATCCATATGTTCAGTCCCAAATCCCACTACAATCTAAAAAACAAAACAGTTTTTTTTAGAGGAATGGGGACAAATGATGGGGTGTTACTGTGCTCTAGTTCACATGTTATTACCATACTTTTCAAATGGTCTTTATTATCAGCCCACAATGCACCACTTCTACCTTAAAACCAAGGAAAGTAGAGCTTTCCACCTACCTATACTCATTGAGAGTGATTCTAACATGAGACTCATCCACTCAACAGGAGACTTTTTAGCAGCAGCTGACAAGTGCATACTCTATTGCACTGAGCAACATATTGTATGGCTATTATTATTATTATTATTATTAGTAGTAGTAGTAGTAGTAGTAGTAACAGTAGTAGTAGTAGCAGCAGCAGTAGTAGTAACAGTAGCAGTAGTAGTAACAGTAATAGTAGTACTAGTAGCAGTAGCAGCAGTGGTAGTAGTAACAGTAGTAGTAACAATCATTGTAGCAGCAGCAGCAGTAGCAGTAGTAGCAGCAGTAGTAGTAGTAGTAACAGTAGTAGTAACAATCATTGTAACAGCAGCAGCAGTAGCAGTAGCAGTAGTAGTAACAGTAATAGTAGTACTAGTAGCAGTAGCAGCAGTGGTAGTAGTAACAGTAGTAGTAGTAACAATCATTGTAGCAGCAGCAGTAGTAGTAGTAGTAGTAGTAGCAGCAGCAGTAGTAGCAGTAGCAGTAGTAGTAGTAGTAGTAGTAGTAGTAGCAGTAGTAGTAACAATCATTGTAGCAGCAGCAGCAGTAGCAGTAGTAGCAGCAGCAGCAGTAGCAGTAGTAGTAGTAGTAGTAGTAGTAGTAGTAGCAGCAGCAGTAGTAGTAACAGTAGTAGTAGTAACAATCATTGTAGCTAGTAGCAGCAGTAGTAGCAGCAGCAGCAGCAGCAGCAGCAGCAGTAGTAGCAGCAGCAGTAGTAGTAGTAATAGTAGTAGCAATGGTAGCAGCAGTAGTAGTAAAAGTAGTAGCAATGGTAGTAGTAGTACCAGGCCTACTGTAGTATTAGAATTGTTTATAACATGTAGTCATTCTGAGCCTGTGTTTCTCCTGTAATTACTTGATAGTCCCTGACACAGGACGGTTAGTAAAGGTTAACAGATGGACCCTTGACCCCACAGGGCTGGAGAAGTGTTTGACTGCAGGGGCCCTCTGGCACGGGGGACCCCTCTCTGCACGGGCCCCCCCCCCTCTCGGTACAGACCTCACCTCCGTCCCTAAGGGCCGGATCACCCTTACCCGGGGTCCGGCTAAGCGTTACTTGACAGCGCTCATGCAACCCGAGACGGCTCTAAAAAGAGTCTTACCTGCATTTACAGCGCAGTTAAACGACCCTCTTGTTGTTCTACCAATTTAGCGCGCTTTAATTGCGTTTGAACTGCACCTGGCTTCCATTACACCACTGGCCGAAGATAGGGGAGCAGGCTATCGTTCTGTGGGAGGTAAGGTGGAGGGGAACAGACCTGAAATCTGTCATCTCATTAACGGGGGGTGGGGTGGGGTGGGGGGTGGATGAAAAGGATTTGCAAGAAGTGAGGGGCGAACGGAAAAAAATGTACAAGATGGAAGAACGCACCGTGGTCGACTCACAGGCCAGCCCGTCGTTGCCTCGGCGACGAGGATCCCACCTGAAAAGGTGTGATCGCTGTAGGCTACCCAGCCACCCCCTCCCCCTTGAGCCGACAATCTGTCGGTTACGTCGACCTCAGAAGAAAGAGAAAAAAAAAGAAACGGCATCGGTGCGTAAGAATGTGCAATTGCTTTCATTAGCGCATTCAGAGTAACCGTGGCGAAGCCCCTCCCCCCCCCTCGCCGACAACGGCTGAAACGGACCAGGGCGCGTGTGCGGCTCAGCGTGGCGACCATCAGTTCTCCCTCAGCTGCTCTCTTGCCAATGAGAGAAAAGCTCCCCCGGCCTCCGCGCGCTGCCGTCCACCTGTTCGCGGTAATCTCCGCTTAATGAGCCGTGCCGAAAAACGAGAAGCTCAGTGCAAACATTGGCTGTGGCTTCTTCATAAGTGCGCCTTTATCGCCATGTCCAAATAAAGGTGTACACCGAGCGTTAAACGCTTCGGGGGACAGGAGGATACAGTTTACGTTGACTGCATGAACACAATTTATAACGGTAAAGAATCTATTTATTTATAAAGGAGACATTGCATATATACATTTCATTTTAAATACTGTAAGTACACTATAAAAACAAGTGCCTGTCATTACATTGCAACCCTTTCAATGTAAATATCAGATGATAAATAATGCAATCAAACTTACATCTTCTGCTGCTAATCAATACAGGCTTTAAGAGTAAATATATTAACATAATATATATATATGTTTTTTTTTTGTTTTTTTTTAAAGGCTGCTGACAGAAATTTCTGGTCAGGTGTCATGTTACGTTGCCATGAAAAGACATATAATCCCCCGGTTTTACTTTGACAAATGTTCCAATGGTGTAATAAATACAGCTTAGAAATTCCACAGCATGGCAACATTCTAAGTGTTAAATCCAATCTCATTGAATTTATATAGGGACTATGAGTCCATTTGGGAATACATGCAATCTTTCAGTGTTAAAGAAAACACTCCCTCAGAGTTGATTTATGGTGAAAATCTTGCTGTGGAACGAGCAATCTCATCTCTGTCTGAGAAAGAAAAAGGCCAACATGAAGGTCAGGGAATTTTGTCTCATTTAAAAAGGGATTACATTGTCCTTAATTTTAACCAACAATATAAAGCACAAATTCATTGTTTTTCTTATCAAGTTCAGTTTGGCAAATACAGCCAAACGAGCCGAACTGAGTTTGTGAAGAAAAGTGTCATGCTTGTGTTTACTTGTAAGCCAATGTTTTGGACAAATTTTGATTGAATACAGGCCTGAGTCTCCTACACACATTCTGTTTTTGATCATGATAAGACTGAGACAGCTTGTGCAACCACAATGGCATGCCTGTGAGCCAAAAAGCACCAAAAATCTGCCCACGTCCACGAACACACACACTCACACTCACACGCACGCACACACACACACGCACACACACACACTCACACACAAGAGTGGAAATCTCCCTGGGCATTTATCCTACCCAACGCAGGTCTCTGCTGCCATACCGCAAATGCGCAGTGTTTCCAGACCAATCACAACCCGCCCTTATTTTAATCCCAACATTAAAATATGAACGGTTATTTAATAATATGCTTTGATGGCCTCTTCCTTCTCTCCCCCCCAAATTTACCCTAGTCACGGATGGTTCCGGAAAATCCCTTAAACTGACTTGCACTGAGTCACACGCACAGAAGATCTCGAACCTTTGTGATCGAAACAAATGCGAGCTTTAGAGTGTCTTAATGAGTGTGCGGCGTCAGAGGGCTTGAGCGGATGGGGTAGGCGTGGGGGTGGGGGGGGGTGGTTGGGTGGTGGAGAAATTGGGACTAAACATTTTTTCAAGCTCAAGGCAATGATGGTGTGTCACGCACTGGTGTGCGCTTCCTAAACCCAGTGGAACAGGGCTAGCTTTTTTGTGTGAGAAGTTATTTGTTAAAAGCAGGTTTTCATAGGCGGGAAGCAATATTTGGGAGGGGAAGGGGGGGGGGGGGTTCTAGCTTGACTTGTGTGACCAGAACTCTGCCCCAGTCTACCAGGAGAGTAACAAAGGCCGGGTTTTAGCTGAACCGGACTGTGGCTTCGTCACCCCGGAGATTAGGAGCAGTGACAGGATTAGTGTTTAATGACTTGCCGTTTGAAGACAAAAGGGAGGCTTAGACATGGAAGAGTTACCGCCAACCATTCCAGCGGTCCTCATTCCACCTCTCTTTTTTTTGCTTTTTTCCCCTCTTTTTATTTTGCCTTTTGCACTCCCTTTCGCTCAGTCACTCTCCGTCTCTCCCTCTCTCTCTCTCTCTCTCTCTCTCTCTCTCTCTCTGTGACTCTCTCCCTTTCTGATGGCGATGACCAGTTTGCCTTTTATTCAAACAAGTGAGACATGCATACCAGCAAGAGGGGCGTGGCCACATGTGCGTGGTCATAGGTGACCACCGTCGCCATGTCTTACCTGAGCTGTTGGGCTGTGTGTGTGTGTGTGTGTGTGTGTGTGTGTGTGTGCAGGGGGGGTGGGGGGGGGGGGGGTTAACATACTTCCTAACAGCCCCCCCCCCCCCCTCCTCCAAACCAACAAAGGCCTGCTTGCTCACTCTATATCTCTCTCATTTGTGTAATTTAAGCTTTTCCATCAGATAGAGAGAGAGAGAGAGCAAGAAGCGGAAGAGCGAAAGAGACAGACCGAGTGGAGAGAGAGAGAGAGAGAGAGAGAGAGAGAGAGAGAGAGAGAGCACGGAGAGGGGGAGTCTGACAAAGTGAGAGAAATAGAGGGGGAATAATTGAGACAGATGAGCGAGAGAGAAATGAACAGATGAGAGAAAGACAGATGAAAATAAAGAGGAATGAGTGAGAGAAAGCGAGCGAGGGGCTTGAAGAGCTTGCGCGTTTACCGTAGCGCTGTTTTCTGAAGTTCTGTCCGTTTTCATTTAAAATGTGACCATTTGTACGGAAAAGTACATCGTAGCCAAATTCTGTTGCATATCCATTCTTATTTGCAGAAATCATTGAGGCCTATACTGCTCACTGCTGGCGAGAACTGCAAGGACATTTTCAAATGCATCTTAAGGAATTAGCGTGTAGATCCCACATTTAACATTGGCTGCAAGGGGGTGTGATGTGACTTAGTGTCGCATTGGTCCACACCTTTGAGGGGAAAAAAAAAAAGAGTATGCACAAAACATGTTGGCCACAATTAGTTTGTTTTGTGCTTTTCGCTGTTGAATTTTTCAGTTTTTACACCTGATAGGGTCTTTGGAATTGCACTCTTCCAATGGACATATTTTATTCTGGGAAAAGTAGTTTCGTACAGAAATCTGTAAAAACCACATATCTTCCGGGCAGCAAACAAACAGATTGCATTTAGGCAGCGTGAGACCAAATGAATTCCTCACACCTCTTCTTTCGCACCTTAGCGATACATCAGAAGGCGAGAGGAGAGGGCTATTCGAGCGCCACATGTGAAAAAAAAAAAAACCCTGAGAAACAGACAGACAAGAGGAGGGAGATGCCTGGTATTTCTCTCTTTTTTATCGCTCTTACTCTCTTTCTCTCTCTCTCTCTCTCTTTCTGAAATTACAACCCCCCCACACCCCCTCGAAAAAGGCATTTCTGCCAAGAGCATTAAAATGCAGCCATATATCTATCCATTCTGTCCCAGCCAATGGGAAGGAGCGAGGTCACAACATGCCACGGGCCAATCCGGCCACTCACATTCCCCCATCGTTTTGCACTTTATTTTATTTCTGACTATGTCGAAGATTAGTTATTGATTAGCAGGACGATAAATTATTCCAAAGTGAAACCTCAACAACACAGTCATTAAGGCCCAGCTATTCACCGGACCCAGCGTTTCATTACGCTCGGATCCACAAGATGGACCTGGCAGGAGAGATGCTAAAATAATGAGATTGAAGATTTTTATGTCCTGAGCACTCCGCGGTTGACCTTTGAGTGAATTAAAATAAGTAAAGTGATGAATTAACAGAACATTTAAGACCTACACAAATGGGGTAAAAAAAAAAAAAGATTTACATGCAGGCTAACTAAATGTTTTCATGTGGAACTATGTGGGCTATATGACCACAACATTCAAGCAGATATCAAAAGGACATATCTACTGTGAAATCAATCACAATTCTACCCGCTAGGAAGCAGGACACTTCGATATTAGTTCTGAGGTTCATTTTGTGCTGCTTTTCAGTCCAAAATATTGTTGTCTAGTGCTTTAGAAAAGGTAAGGTGGTGCAATATTAGTCGGACTTGTTCTTGTCCGTATCCCTACAAGCTGCAGCCAGGTCAAGCAAATGGCCTAGCATCACCATAACCACCAGAATAATACCAGCAATGGCATGGTTAGGATGGTTTGAACCACGAGTTAACCACATGTAGACATTTTACTCATATGAGTGGCTGTCGGGGTCCATTTCAACTCAACTCAACTAAAATCAGCAAAAAATAATTTGAATGCTTGGTTAGTTATCTCAAAACATTATGGGCTACGTTTTCAGCTTGTGAGATTTAATTTAAATCCTTTTCCTGAACTGACCCAACCTTGTGGCCGTTCTTGTTAAAGAGCGCCGCGTCCAGTTCACCTGAGTGCATACGGGTGTCCGCTCTTGACATCACCATAATTAAACTGGTCCCAGATATCCTCTTGGGTTCACACACCTCAGCGAAAAGGCCACGAGCACACATGTAGCCGGTGTGAATCTGCAGTCTAATTACGATTCACAACATGACCCAGGATATGCACCGCTGTGCGGTGCTGTCTTGAAGGTAGGGAGCCAGTGTTCTGGAGACGGGGGTCAAAGCCAGGGTTTGTGTTACCACTTTACCAGTGTCCTCTTTATTAAAACAATGTCACCGTCACAACCCTCTCTCTCTCTCTCGCATAGCTACAGTGCATAGTCTGATATCCTTATCGAACACAGGACGCTCAATGTCATGCCATTCAGACTGATTCAATTTGCCTCAGGTCTTGCTCTTCCCTTATAGGACTGGGGACTCCCCGCATAGCCGCCTCCCACTTAAGTGACCAATCAGATTATCTCATAGCCCTCATTTAACTGCCAGTGTCAATTTCGAATCTTGATTGACGGTCTTTTACAGGAATGTAGCACATTAATGGGACGTCAATACTTGTGCTCGTGGTGCAAGCTCGGCCTACTCCTCCTCCCCGCCAGTATGTTATTGTTTATGTTCAGCACACTGTGAATGAATACGAGCGTTCAATATATTTCATTATATTTTCCAAAAGTCCTCACATTTAAATGCATTGTATTCAATATCTATAGGGGTTGCTACATTGAATGCGCGCAGTGTCTACTGGAAGATCAGGATGAAATAATAATCTGCTGTGCAATTAGGCAGTGAAATGACTGTACGGGCATTTATTTAACTTTGCTAAATCGCTCTCCCCTCATAGAGAAGTTTGTGTTTGCGTTTGTGTTTTAATAAGGTGTGTCGGACCATGAGCAGGGTGCCGCTGAGAGGGTTTTTAATGGCGGTGGATTACCCTGCTTTTGTTTAACACACTGCAGTCTGGGAGGTGGAGTCCCTGGAGCTCGGCGTGTAAATCCGTGTACATCCTCAATGAGAGGCCCCCCGGGCTGCACCCCTTGTTACCGCTGACGAAACCCAGTGGCAGTTATTTCTGCAAGATTAAAGGGGAGCCCAGGGACGGACGGGGACGGGCGGGCCAGAACGGGCGGATGAGACCTCCCCACGCCCCCGTGAGAGAGAGAAAGGGGGGAGAGAGAGAGAGAGAGAGAGGCAGACAGAGAGAGGCAGAGAGAATTTGAATTTAAAACTACCTTTATTTCCACAGTTCAACAACAAGTGACAATCAAAATATAAACACAAGAACAGAGGGAGAGAGAAAGAGAGATAGAGAGAGAGAGAGGGAGATAGAGAGAGAGAGAGGATTAGGACTGGAAATGCTTAGGTATTATAGGCGTCCAAAACCAAAGTTTGCCAGTGTTGTGCATGTGTGGTTCTACTGCTTATCAGTAGTGTTTACAGTAGCCTACTACTCTTCCACTGTGAAAGTAACTGCAACTCCAGTTTCCAGTTAAGATCCACACTAAATTATTTGTTGCTGTTTAGTTCGGTCCGGCTCAAGGATTAATAGAGCAGTGAAAATAAGGTTTCGCATTTACATATGTGTCAGATTGTTTCTTTAGCCAAATAAATGGGAAAAGGGTTAGCGTTAGAGTTCACACGCAAGATTATTTCCTGAAATTGGATATTAAGTGGGGATATAAAAAGAGAGAATTATATATGATTTCAGACAAAGCCATTACTGTGAGCCAGAGCCCGGACAAATACACATCCAATAAAAAGCCCCAGTCTATATTGGTTCTACACTTCATGAAACTCGGCGGCTAGTGACACTTATAAAATTGGATTTGTCTTTCTTTCTTTGAGAGAGTCTGCGAGCGATTTCGGGAATTATTGCATTCTTTGCATTTAAAGCTCTCACTTCCTTTTTAAAAAAAAAAAAACATCCAAATGAGAAAATAGCATCCTTTTCTCTGTCTGTGTGGAGTGGGCTTCCACTGGCTTTAGAAAGTGCGGTATTCTTGCCTCTTTTGCATCTGAAGAGTTACAATGGCTGCCGTGGCGGTAATCTCCAGAGAGGCTGAACCGTCGGAGGGTGTGAAATTAAATGCATTACGGCATTAGGGATTAAAGTGCTTCATTGACAGTTGTTCATCCACGTCAAACTTTAGTTTTTTTTTTTTTTAAAGCCCCCTAACATTTGCTCTCAAAATGGGAGCCATTGGCTGAGAAAAGACTGGGTGAGCTGCAATTCTGCAGAGCATGGAGGAGTGGAGAAAAAGGTAGAAAAAAAAGAATGAGTCCAGTCTTGAGAGGAGAAGAGGGGAGGTTTTTTTTAATCTTTCTTGTTGATGCAGTTGTCGTTTCTGAGAAAAATGTATACATGGATTTTTTTTTTTTATTTAGGTTTATTTCTGTATTGCCAACAGTGTTTTTCAGTCATCTGGAACAGAAAATATGTGATGCATTCTGATATAAAGACATTAAATGAAACTTGTGTGCGTGTTTATTTTACACAGAATCGACCTTAATGCCCTTCAACAGGGCACATATGCTGCTCCTGGACGACTTCAAAGGAAGGTGCTTGAACTGAACGTCCGATTGGGAAAATGGGCCATTGAGCGACAATGCAGAAATATAGAAAATAAAAAGTTTCCAGACAATTTACGGGCTGGGCTAAACGTTCTAATAAAGCCGTTCAACTTTTCCGCCCCGTCAGTATGACCTCCTATACCGTGTAACCTAGTTTCCGTCCAACAGCAAGCCGCATCCCTCCAGAGCGTTTACTGTAAATGTTTGATATTCGGCTGATCTAAAGGCGTCTGTGTTTTGTGTGTGTGTGTGTGTGTGTGTGTGTGTGTGTGTGTGTGTGCGTGGATGTGTAGGGTTTCTTTCAGCTCTGTCCAATGGAGCGAGAGACGCAGGATCCGGTGTCACTGTGGATACTCCAGGATCACACCAGATACTGGCCATTCCCCGCCACTTCCTCCCACACACCGCGGCCAGAGACTCCACATCCTGTTTGCAGCGAGGGAGGACGGCCTGCTATTTGCAGACACCGTAATTACACACCAAAGCCTGTTCTGTTAAGCGGTCACTGTCTCAGGCAACCGTTATTCATTAGGATCGCACATGACCAACCTAAAGTGTAACGAGGTCGGAGCAGACAAATGAAGACGGTGAACTTTAATTTCACAAAACTGGCAGCGTTATCAGCGTTATTTTGGAAAGAAAAATTGTGGTGCATTGTTTAAGGCTCATTTAAATTAAGCGTTAAAGGTTAGATGATTGCAGAACAATTAAAGCACGCCACGTTTAAAAGTGGCTAAACCACTTTGAACTCGGCATTGTAAAAGCAATAGACTGGAGGCATCAGAACAAGGCTAAAGTGTCTGTTTTGCAAGCCTAGATACGCCTCTCCTGTCAGTGCCAGCTCTCTTAAGAGTACTGTGGTCTGTAGAGTGTAAAAGTGCATCTGTGGATTACAAGTAGGCCAGTTCAACTGCAGGGCTCCTATTTGATGTTTGTGCAGTAACAAGTACAATGACCAGGAGGTAGTTAAATAGGGGGGTGAATTTTTAATGTGCTTTTGCGTTAACTTTCGATATAAAGATGTAAAAACGTGTCGCTTAATGTAGTTACTTTCATTATGTGAACATAACAGTCAATACGATTCATGGAATTGAATGAATGAAATTGAATGTTGTTACATTTTGAGTAGGCCAAGGCCAGACTATCGATGAACACAGAGCAAATACAAGGGAAACAAATACATCTATAAATGAGGCCAAGGCCTATAAACGGCTCCTTAAATTTCACTAAACATAGCTGCATAGTGCCGTGAAGAAGGAGAAGCATTTGGCAGTGGTGGAAAAAGTCACTTGCGGCGGGCGTACTGTTAGCGACTACCTTTACGCCGTCTGTTTGCCTGAGAAAAAAACACCAACAAGACAAAAGAACAAAACAAAAAGGAAACGTCCTCTCTGGCCTGCGTGGGGTTTCCCACTCGCGTGCTTATTCCGAGTCTTCTGCCCCCCCGGCGTTCCTGCGGGAAACCTCCTCCACCTGTCGGTCACCGCGGAGCGACGTGGTGGTGGGGGGGGGGGGGGGGGGGTCGGATTCCCGAGGTGCAAAAAACCTCACCGGAGAAAAGGGAGAGAAGTGACTTTCCCCCTCGAAACACCTCCGAGGATCCCTTGAAAAACCCAGCTCCACACCCCTGCTATTTGTTTTGGCTCGCACAGCAGGGGGAATGGGTGCCGCCGCTCAAGAGCCTATTAGTGCTTTCCCTGTAATTGCACAACGTTGTCACCAAGGGAATGAAATTGCCCTGCAAATTTGTGCACTTCAACAAGGGAGGTTTAGACCATATGCTGGGAGGTGTGTGTGGGTGGGTGTGTGTGTGTGTGTGTGTGTGTGTGTGTGTGGGTGGGTGTGTGTGTGTGTGTGTGTGCATGCTTGTGTGGAGGCATGTTAAAGTGGTTATTACGTTGGCTTGAAGAAGTCACTTGCTGTTCTCCTCATTATATTTTCTTCTTGTTCCACATCGATGTTCTGTACGCTACTCCTCCTAGAGCCTTTCAGCCAGACCTACAAAATTTGGCCAGAAACCTTGACCTAGTATGAGATTGCATTAATTGTGCTTTTTTGTGTCAGTAGCTCAACTGTTTTTTGAGATATTCATGATTTTATGATGTTCAGAATGATGTTCAGAATCTTGCAGTACGCAAGAAATATCCTCCGTACTATTTTCCAACCGTGCTGTGGAAGTGTCGTAAGACGTCCCACCCTCGCGCGGCCATTTCACGTGTCGTTTTTGGCGGAATGTACTCAGCGGAAACCCTGGAAGTAAGTGTATCACATGGGGGTTTTAAGCATACTATATTCAGAGAAAATGTCACCTCCTTAACTACTTTCTCACCCTGTCTACTCAACAAGCCTGCCTAATAGTATGAAAGGGTGCTGATTCGGACGCAGCCCAAATGTGCCTGCTGAAGTGGAGGAAGAAAATTTGATCAACGAGGCCCTCTATCTGTAGATGTGAGATGCACCCTGAGGGTTTACACAGGCTCTGGGAGCCTGCCAATGCGCTGGAGATGTGTGTACACACTGAGCGTGCTCCTCCTTGCTCCTCCTTTCCACTTCCCGCACTTTCTACATTTATTTTCTAGTGTTTAATTTGTACGATTATATGCTCTCTTTGATTATACGTTATTATATTCACTGTGGGTTCAAAAGGTTTTTCAGGATAAATGTGTGTCCAGTGGAAATATTGAATAGATATTAAGTCATGTAGTTTAGAAATCAATTTTAATTATACCGCTTGAAGGGTGGAACTTATACATTCTAATTTATTGACCTATTATATGGAGAGGCATCCAGTGCATTACTGTTACAAATCAATTACTATGTTATAGAATATGGTTGCATTCCAGTTGCAAGGTATATAATTGTGCATGGCCTTAAAATGTAGTGCAACTGGGCACCTTCACAACTTTTTATAGCCGTTCTAACATAGCTGTTTTTGTTTAATTGAAAGTAACCCCAAAATTGGAGACGTTATTGATTACAGGGGAGGCTCCACTGCACTCTTGATTAGCACCTCATACCTAGAGCATTATGGTTACATCCAATTCAGTAGAGAATAAACTAGAGAAAACTAAACTGAACCCTGAGGTCAAAGGTCGCCAGGCCTCCGCTCCTCTCATCTGATTGGTTGGACAGAGGGAACGTTCAGACGGACACGGTGAGACTCGAAAAAGCACAAGGCCACTCGTTTGTGTGTGTAAAATGTTTTGGACTGAATACCCGTCCCTCAGGAAGGGGAGAGCCAGGAACAGAGCCTGCTTGGGTACCGCCCCGGACCACCGCCCCGGACCACCGCCCCCGGCCCACCGCCCCGGCCTGGTGGGGGGTTTTATCTTCCCTTGGTTCTGGGCAACACAGCACAAGCTACTGCATTACCACACGGGCTGCTCCTGTATAAAAGCTGAAGTAGCCAGAGGCTGGGCCGTGTCCAAATCAGCGCACTTGCCTACTATTGAGTATGCCAGTTGAGTATACTTTTTTAAAAAGCTGTTAAATACGCGACAATTCTGAAAGTTAAATATTCTTAATATCCCTGGATGATATACTTATTTCCCGGGTGTTCGCTGATAATAGTATGAAGGATATTTTTTGCATACTGCATGTCACTAAACATTATGCAGTAAAGCAGTATATAGTAGGCTAGTACACAGTAAACAGGACACAGTAGATAGGGCTCTGATTCGGACATAGCCCTCGGGTGCTCTTCTGGAATCTGTTACCTTGGACTGAGCAGTGCAGAGACTTCCCTCCCTGTTCAGCAGCGTTGCCGTGCTGTGATAGGCTGGCTTGTGTCCTTCACTGAACTCTGATTGGCTCGGCTGGCCCATGGAATGCTGTGAGGTGCTGTGCTGCACTGGGACTGAAGCTGGCCTAAGCTGTGCTAGGATGTGCTTTGCGGTCACTGCTGCGCATGGACTGAAGCACTCTGGGATTGTGGAAGACCCACGGTGTGTCCCTGGGGATAGTGGTTTAGCAGCCAGAGAGAGGAAAGTGCAGAGTAAAGCCTTTGGGATTACTTCGCTTGCTCTTGCAAACAGGATGACCAGTTGTTCTTAAGACTGTGTTAACTAGTAGTACTTGACAAATGCATGCGAATGGTACATTTCTCAATTTCTACACATCCAAAAGGTCTCAAGAAAATAGTATCCTGCTATATTTCACAAAGGACCAGTGAGTTACTCCCAAGACGTAACTGAGATGTGTTTGTAAGTGAAAAAGCTTCAGAAAAAAAAAAAAAAAAGTTTTCTTAGAGCAGGTCCAACACTGAATGTGTCTCTATAACCTGTAGAGACCTTTATATGAGCTCTTTAATTAAATTAATATGTATTGGAATATGCATGCTTTGACGTGCATGTGAACTGGGGGAAAGACAGTCAAAGCAGACTAATCTCTCCCCTCTTTCTCTCTCACACACGCATGCATGCACACACCACACACAACACACACACACACACACACACACATGTACACACATGCACGCACACCCATCCAAACGCACACACACATACTGTACCTTCCATAGTAAAAGGTTGGCAGGGGGAATTTGGATAAATTAACTGTACTGTTTAATATACTGATAAAGTTTAATATACTGAAAAATGTATGCATTCATATACTGTATATCACTTTGGGATAAAAGCATCTGCTAAGAAGCATATATAATAATAATAACATTCAGTGAGACCTGTGTGTTATAGCAGGGTGAGGAAGAGGGGGAGGAGAGGAGGAGAGGTATAGAAACACAGGTGGCCACTTGGCTCGGCCTTACTCGGAAACCTCAGGCTCTCCTGAATCCCTGCCTGCCACAAACAAATATGAACAAAGCCAACCGCCGGCAGTGCCCAAAAGCAAAGCACAAACAAAACTGTCCTGCCAGCTATCAGCCCCAGTGGAACTGGGCCAGGACGTTCCCACTCACGGAACATTTTTGGGATCAAAATTTGGTGAAAAGTCGGGGAAACGCCGTCTAGGCATTTAGGTGAAAACCCCGGCTACATTTGGCTGCAAAGTTTTCTACCCGACTAGGATGTAGCGAGGCTATATCCAGGTAAAATCTGAGGTATATTGGTTAATGTATAGTTCATTTGTGTCAAAACGGCTCTCAACCTAGATTTCCACCCCTCTAGATGTCTAGATTCTGGCTTTTTTCAACGGATTAAGGATTATGGAGAGAGGAGGTGCTATAATGTGTTGATATTGCCATATAATGGCTTGTTTTTTTTATGCTTTTGGAAAACGTTAATAATAAAAGGCATTGCTATCTGGTGGAACCGAGGACAGAATTCACTGAAAAATGGGAATGTCTCAGTTTTTTTCAGCGACTACCTCAGCAGCATGGAGTTCTTGTTATCCTTTCTGAGGCTGCCCAGAGAGCGAAAGAAAAGTAAAAAGTGTCAGGGGGAGGCCCGGTCCGAGAACCCCTGTCGCCAGCTCCCCCCCAACCCCCCAACCCCCACCACCCCCCCCCCCCCCCCGCCCCGTCCTGAACCAGAGAGTAAACACTCGCAGATCAAAATCCATTATTTCACCCTGTCTACCTCATTAAACCGCTCCTATTTAGCCTATTTGTGCAAAAACCTCAGGTTACCAACTTTTCAAATAAGGTTCCTGGGCCCTAGCCTCGTCAAGCCCCCCCCCCCCCCCCCCCCCCCTCATCCGAAATGAATCAGGAGGTCCTGTAAACAGGTCGTGTGATCCAATTTCGGGAGAGCTGTTAAGAGAGAAAGAGAGACAGAGAGAGAGAGAGAGAGAGAGAGGGAGAGAGAAAGAAAGAAAGGTTTGGGGATTTACGCTGGCTTTACACATATACAGTTTCAGCCAAGTTTCCCCAAGGTCACCATGGGGCCCAGCGCCTTAAATAACCGCGCCCCCCCCCCCCCCCCCTTGCTTGTCACCCGTCCTCCAGCACCACATGTGGGGCGGCGCACGTTACCTGCACATCAAACGCAGACGGCCTCGTCCACATCCTTTAGCGCGGTCTGCGGGATTCGTTTTAATGAGCTGATAGGAGGCGTCAGTCTGCAGGCTCCTGCGCGTAGGGTTCGAGGAGACCACAGCACAGCCGTCTCTCGCCCCCCCCTCCACACTCCCCCCCCCACCCACTCCGGGAAGACAGCTTGCAGGGAGAAGGGGGCGGGGCGTAGTACAAACCTCAGTGCAGTGTGATACCCGGGCTGTGTCCGAATCAGAGCCCTATCTACTTCGTCCTGTTTACCGTGTACTAGCATACTGTAAACTGCTTACTGCATACTGTTTAGTGACATGCAGTATGCGAAAAAATATCCTCCATACGCTTATCAGCGAAAACCAAGAAATAAGTACACCATCCGGGGATATTAAGAACACTCAATTTTCAGAACTGTCAGAAGCTTTTTAAAAAAGTATACTCAACTGCCATACTCAATAGTAGGCAAGTGCGCTGATTCTGACACCGCCCAGGGTGAGGCTCATGAGCTAGCCCGTTTAGCATCTTTAGCGGCTAATGTCCTTCCGAATAAATGTGCGCCGGACATTCCATTACCATCAAGGTGCGCGCTGAAGGGCGTCGGCTGGAGGCAGATTGCTGCACCTGACCTGGAACCACCGCTGCAGGGGCAGACTCAGAGTACACTTACAATCACATTTAAGCATTTAGCACAAGATGTAATCCAGGGACACTAACAACGGCACATAAAGATATAAGGGACAATGCCATGCTAGCAGCATCATAGCTGATCATTAGAAGTCACGGCATAAACCTACAGCCTGGGTTTTCAACAGGCGGTCCATGGACACCTGGGGGTCCTTGAAGGTACTGTAGGGGGGTCCCTGGCCGGATTTGATATGCATTGACTGTATATAGATTTGGGAATTGTTTTAAAAAATGTAACTTATTATGGGGGTCCCTGGATGCCTTTGGTGGCCTGGGTGGGGGATCTCTGGATCAGAAAAGGTTGAAAACCCCTGACTTATAACATGACATTAAGGTGCAAGAGGGAGAAACAGATATCACGTTAAGTATTGAGCTGATTTGAGGGTAGCTATACTGTTAAATGTAGCGCTGTAAGTGGTAGTATTCAGAACAGAATAAATACGCAGAGTCCAGGGTTTGGTTAACGGAGCTGCACCTTACCCAGGTGAGCTCACAGTCGACGGTGGAGGATGGACCAGTGACTGTGGAGACCATTGTGGGGTTTTTTAGCAGACTGCACAGTGGCTGTTCGGCGTGGGACTGTAGGACTGTGGGACGGGCGCAGGCAGCACAAAGAGGCCCCTCTGTTTGTGTGGAGCCGTTGGCAGAGAGAGCTGGCAAGAGCACAGCCTCCCCAGGGCTGGGAGCCGTAGCCTGGCCAGTCTCAACCTGCCCCCCCTGCTACCAGCTGCCAGGTCTCAGCACACACACACACACACACAGACAAACACACGCGCGCATACACACACACTCATAAACACACACACATACATATGAATACGTATACACAGACAGACGCATATACACAAACATGTATACACACACACGCATACACACACATTCATACATACAAATAGACACAAACGCACACATACGCACGCACACACAAGCATACACACACACACATGCATACACACTCTACATACCCACACACGCACACACACACACACTTGTAGCTGCTGCAGCACCACAGAAACGCTGACATATTTATTGTAGGTTTTCTTGCCCCTTGTTCCGAGTTTCAACTTCACGTCATGTCGTCACAACAGAGCGACTGCAAAACGTGCCTCTATACCCTGCTTCCATGCAGCCCAGCGGTTAACCAAGCACAGTGTGTCACACGACCGCCGCAAATATAACCTTTATTTCTTCATATTTCCTTTTTTTCTGTCCACTCGCATGTAGTACGTGCGACGCGAGACATACCCACCCCTCCATTACGCAGGAGAGAGAGAGAGAGGAAAGGAGACAGAGAGAGAGAGGAGAGGAGAGCCGACAAAAATTCCCCTTCAGTGTTTTCGGTAGCCTGAAAAGCGGAGCGGTCGGCATGCCAACAGAATATGACACTGGCGTTAATCTGCTCCCTGCAGGGGAAAAACACACACGGCTTCCATTACGTCCTTCATTAGACCTCAGCGGCCCTCTTCCTGAACGGGGATTACCGGCCGCGGCGACAACTCCCTCTGACATCATCGCCCAGAAGAATGGAGGAAGGAGGAATAAAGGGGAACTATTGGGGGAGATGGAGGTGGGGGGGGGGGGGGTAAACAATTAGACGTCAAATCATTGCTTGGCATTGTAAATAAATGGGGTTTCAGATCTGGTCATTATCCTCAAATTAACGGCAATTGAGTGAAATTAAAGTTATTGTCAGCAGATGTGATGGCAGAGGGGGGGTGGGTGGGGGATGGGGCGAGGGGGGTTGGGGATGCTGGGGGGGTGGGGGGGGTGTCGGCCCGCATTGCCAAAGGAGTGCCAGGAGTCTGCCGGCTTCGCTGGGTCCGTTTTTGTGCGTTTCGGGCCGCGCCGGCGTTCTCTGCGCGTTTGATACCGGTGATCAAGGGACCCCGCTGTGCCGTGCACCTGCTAGCCACGTTCCTGGCAAATCAAGCCCACATTTTTTTTTCCCCCCTTCCCTTTTTTTTTTTCCTTCTTTTTTTTTCTTTCGGTGATTACGCTCCAAGCTGCGCAGTGACATCAGGGTACAGTTTAGACCACAATTAGAATCAGACGGAGAGGAGAACGGCGCAGGGGAAAAGAAGTCTTCTCCTCCGATTTAACTCACGTTTGCAGAAATGAAACATGACAATTGGCCGGACTGCACAGGATATCTCCGCTGATTAGCCGTACTGAGGCTGCGCTCCCAGGGTTTGCCCCTTCCCCGTAGTTTCAGTTTTAGTCAAAAACGCAATCCCTCTCGATATCATTCTACAGTTAAAATAAACTTAATACGCTCCATTTTAACAATGCTATCGGCAGATTCACAGCCAATTAACATCCAGTTTTTTTTTAAATGAAGAAGTACATGATCAATCAAGATTGTACAGTGAGCGTGAATGATCCGATTGGCAGAGTGTTGGAGGTGTACACCAGGTGCTTCTGGGAAATACAAAAACACATGCTGAATCTGTCACGGCACAGCAATGCTGAGGTCAAGGCCATTATCTGACTACCAGAGCCAGAGAGTATAGGGTCTTAGGCTTCCATTACAAGCCATCACTCTGTAATCATAAGTAATTTCCCATAAAATAAAACACAGCTCAATAAATATCTATTCTAATGTAATAATATCATTTTAATCCCTGTTCTGCGCTAGCATGCTCAAGACACAGGCCACATTTATGTCTTCAGGAGATATAGACAGACAGACAGACAGACAGACAGATAGATAGATAGATAGATAGATAGATAGATAGATAGATAGATAGATAGATAGATAGATAGATAGATAGATAGATAGATAGATAGATAGATAGATAGATAGGTAGATAGATAGGTAGATAGATAGATAGACTCACATGTTCACTGTCTTATTTAAAAAAATATATTGTTAATTCCTCGCTGAAAGAACCCACTGGGATTGTGTAGAATTGGCACTCTCGCTACAAACTGGCAGCTGTTTAACAGTAATGTGCCTCGGATCATTAAAAACACACACTGCCACTAAAGAGCATCCTCTGGATTATCTGGCAAAGGGAATTATGAATCTATCAGCAGTTAAGCTTCAGTGATCCCTCCAACTCAACTCTGTTCCACTTACTTTCTAACGCTGACACGCCATCCAGTTCAATGCATCCTCACCTATGACAGACATTGCAGACTTAATGTGGCAAAGACACAATGACTCTCTCTGTATGCAATATCTCCTAAAATGCAAGTTAAGAGACATAATGTGGGGAGAAGTACAGACAGTCAGTCTAAGATATAGAGAAGTACAGACAGTCAGTCTAAGATATAGAGAAGTACAGACAGTCAGTCTGAGGTATACATAAGTACAGACAGATAGGCTAACACATGGAGCAGTACAGACAGACAGGCTAACATATGGAGCAGTACAGACAGTCAGTCTAACATATGGACAAGTACAGACAGTCAGTCTGAGGTATACATAAGTACAGACAGATAGGCTAACATATGGAGCAGTACAGGCAGACACTCTAACATATGGAGCAGTACAGACAGACAGTCTAACATATGGAGCAGTACAGACAGACAGTCTAACATATGGAGCAGTACAGGCAGACACTCTAACATATGGAGCAGTACAGACAGACAGTCTAACATATGGAGCAGTACAGACAGACAGTCTAACATATGGAGCAGTACAGGCAGACACTCTAACATATGGACAAGTACAGACAGACAGTCTAACATATGGAGCATTACAGACAGACAGACTAACATATGGAGCAATACAGACACAGGCTAACATATAGAGAAGTACAGACACAGGCTAACTTTTGGAGCAGTACAGTCACAGGCTAACATATGGAGAAGTACAGACACAGTCTAACATGTGGAGCAGTACAGACACAGGCTAACATGTGGAGCAGTACAGACACAGGCTAACATATGGAGCAGTACAGACACAGGCTAACATATGGAGCAGTACAGACACAGGCTAACATATGGGGAAGTACAGACAGTCTAACATATGGATAAATACAGAAAGTCAGTCTAACATATGGAGAAGTACAGACACAGGCTAACATAGGGGGAAGTACAGACAGTCAGTCTAACATATGGATAAATACAGAAAGTCAGTCTAACATATGGAGAAGTACAGACACAGGCTAACATAGGGGGAAGTACAGACAGTCAGTCTAACATATGGAGCAGTTCAGACAGAGAGATTGTACTGAAAGCGAGTGCAGAACAGAACACACATTTTTCCTGACCCAGGAGGAAAAGAGGAATACATATAAACGAGTATGACACCGCCGTGCCCTCACAAGGACGAGCAGCAAAGCCAACTAAACAAACCGATCAAAAACCGCCCGCTCGCTTTCCGCCTCCCGCTTCCCGTCAGTCACTTTGATTGGCGGTCCGCTCCAGAGTGTTCCGCCCACGTGTGAAACAAGGCTCTCGTTGCAGGGCCGGGCTGCGGCACGTTCGAATATTTCCCTGAATCCCGGAGAAAGACTCCGCCGCGTACGCGTGGTTTACATTCTAATGTTGTTACGCTGCAGACGACCCGGGGCGTGTACACGGTGGAGGCAGCGGTAATGGGGTCCTCTAATTCCGTCTGTTTCTCTCTGAGGCTAAACAAATCATTATAAATGCCATCATTTTCCCATTATGCATTATATGTGTTAGAGAGATGAATACTCTCCAAAGCTCAGTTTGTTAAATGGCCTGAATTTACCTTATCAAAGACCAATACCTCTCGCCCCAAGCACAGCTGTGCTTCCAAATTGGTTATCATTTGGCACTAACTCATCTGTTCTTGGTTTACTAATGTGAAGCAATTTCTAATAAGAAGACTGCTAGTCTCTTCTCTCCAATCAAATGAGCGGAATATGTAAATGCAATGCCTTTTCTTCGGTTCCCCCAAAGTATGCATTTAAATAATGTGAATCACTTTGGTTGTGCTTATTCAATTAGTCAAAATGTACAAACCCAAATTTCCAAAAAGTTGGGACAGCATGTAAAATGCACATTAAAAAAAGTAATCAAGGGTCTGAGGTATCAAACAAGCCTCAAACCATCACTGCTGCCAGATATGCAGTAGATATGGATGGATAACTTTAAGGGTTGTTTCTCCTGACTCATTTTCCTATTGAACTCTATGGAAAAATAAGTCAGGACAAACAACTCTTCAAGTGATCCATCCATATCTACTGCATATCTGGCAGCGGAGTGATGGTTTGAGGCTCGTTTGATACCGCAGATCCTTGATGACTTACAGCCATTTAGCCAACCATGGTTTCTATACTATTCCCGTGTAATTTACAGCTAAATCTAGTCCTACCCCGCAATTCCCATATCCAGAGTCTCTTGATATCCTTTTATACCCAGTCATGATAGCATCACCTGTTTACCTGTGGAATGTTCCAAACAGGTGTTTTTTTGAACATCCCAGTCTTTTTTTGCCCCTTCTTTGGAACATGTTGCAGGCATCAAATTCGGAATTAGCGTATATTTACAAAAATCAATAAAGTTGATAAGGTAGAACATTAAATATATTTTTGTTGTTTTCAATTAAATATATGTAAAAGAGAATTTACAAATCACTGCTTTCTGCTTTTATGCGCATTTCACATATTGTCCCAACTTTTTTGGAATTGGAGTTAGTTTTTTTCCTTTTTTGGAAGCACCTCATGTGTTATAATATACAACGTACATTAAATATTATATTATTATGTTTTTGTCCATTCAACTAATCAGTGCTTCATATTTCAGACAAAGGGTTACAGTGGAGTTATTTTCAAAAACAAACTTTTATTGTGTAAAACTTTGTGATTTGTGCTTTGTGATCAGATTGAAGTTGGCCCTTCAACTTAACGAACCTTGATGGTGTAACTTAATGATAATTGTACCTTTACCTCTCTCTAGTTCTAGTGCTGTTTGCTTACCATGTGAAATGTACTTTTGTCAGTTTGGTTAAAAGCATCCGCAAAATTATAAAATTTTGAATTGTACTTTCAGCTTTCTGTATAACCATAAACCACACATTTCAGAGCCAATGTACGTAGGTCTAATCTTTTAATATGGCCAACCTTCCATATTCCCTTACTCCATTGTTTTCTCAAGTTTAAACTGAACCTGCTCATTTTGTGGTGCTTCAAACCAATAATTAAATTTGCCCCGGTCCCATCTAATTTTCTGCCCTTCCAATTTCACGATTAGCATAATCGAATTTGCAAAGAAAGGGTGCCTTGTTCTTTTCTTTGAGAATACCTAATTTGAAACAATATTGGATTTGCTGAGCTAATTCATCGATTTGTCGGTCTGGCCACCGCGGTCCGGGGCGAGGTTTTCTCTCTGGCGCAATGACACGGTGCTCGCGTGTCCTGTGCATCTCTCCCTTTCGCTTTGACACATTCCTGCATTCAATAGATTATTATTCTTAACGCCGTTCGATCACAACAATGCCTCGTGTGTGAGCCTGTCGAGAAACACAGGGCTATATTTTAGCAGCGCATGACCGCATCTACATACAAAAGTCCCACCAGTAGAATCCATGCGTTTGTTCTTGACTGGTTCCTCGCTTACTGGGGCTTTGTCCGCGGGAAGTACAGCGTCTGACACACTGCACATACCAATGACTTCACTGAATGAACGCCTTCAGCGCTGAGAAGCGTTTTTCAACGTCCGGCAGTGCTGCAGCCGTAGCTCTTCGACGTACACGGCCGAAGCCGTCACCGAGTCGGACGGATGTGCGTCCGTCCCGCGTCCAGCGATTCAAGGGGAATTAGGGGAACTCGGCGTTTTGAAGAGCACATCACACGCCAACTTAATCTCTCACAATCCTGAGTTTTGTCATGTACGGATTGCGCTCGGCCTCTTTTATCGGCCAGCCCCGCCCGCGTTAAGATTGCCGCCGATCGAAAATTAGCCTTTGAGCAGGAACGGTCAAGGCCGCCAAATTGGCCAATGAGCATCGGGCGTAATAGGTAGCAATCTTGGGCTAATGTGATGAGCCAATTTGGAGAATGTCTTGAAGGGGGTGATCAAAAGGAGGTGGCTAGTGGGGGTGGGGGGCGTGGGGGGTATTAACAAGGCCGGTGCTGTGACCCAAGAGAACATGTGGACACAGCTGTGGTGTCATGTGACACGGGGGGGCAGGGGGGGGGGGGGGGGTTTGGGGCAGTAGGTGCCAGCTGGCTGCAGTATAAAGGCAGACAGCGAGCCAAAACAATCACTGTTATTCATTACGCAGCAAGGCACGGCAAATCACACAGGGCCCACATACACAGGACGGCTCTATATTTAGAGGAATCTAAAACTTCAGGAACCAGTCACCTGTCAGTCTGCGTCCGCCATTAAGATATACGCCCTGCGCTATGCACCAGAATACCGTCTCTGTAATCCGCTGCGCTGTTTCTTTGTGTTTTAACGGCCTGGCCTGCCTCGACGGTAGTTTAGCGGTGGGGGAAAAAACAACAACTAGCAATTACAAAATGGTTTTTCATGTGGGAAATTTACACCGTCTCGTGTTGTCTCGTTTGCTTGGTTGTGAAACGGACAGAGCAGTGCCTTAACATAACCTCGTTTTCACCTAACCCACTTCCCACCCCCCCACCCCCCCACCCCCCCACCCCCCACACCCCACACGGGCTTTATTAAACGGTAACGCTAAAACAGGGTCACTTCAGGAAGCCCTGCAACTCCAGCTAATCTGATTGCGTGTAATTAACATTTCACATCGCCATATCTCATTAAAAGATACTAGAGAGCCGGGCTCCCTAATCCTGTGCACGTTCAATCGGCAGATAGCGCCCGTGCCAGCCGCGGAGAGCTTCTGCCAATGCGCTAACCACCGTTCACTCCATTAGGGGATAAAAGCAGTCATAATGTTTTACACCCCTGCACTGCGGAAACCTTTCCCCTTCATGTAGAGGGATGTTTTAACTGCTGGTCGGTTTTCAACATTAAACAGAGATCCGTGATACATACCCATACGTTCCTCTCTGTTCATGGAAAAAGAGACAATAAGTATAACTGTTTATTTTAAGTGACATTGATAATACATCAAATCATGCACTCTGAATCTCCTTTCCCAGATCTTAGAAAGATTTTATACACAGTGCGCCCTCAAATAAAAGACCCAGAAAGTGTACGCAGAAAGTGTACGTACTTTCAACACTTCCGGTCATAAATCACGTCTTTCATCGCTTATGAAGTCACCCGGATACGGTCTGCTGAATAAAAATTTGGATCTGTAGAGTTGGAACTTATTTTCGGGTAAATCATCCTGAGTCACCCCCTGGCTAGGCAGAGAATGGGGTGAAAGGTAAGTGAAGGTAAGAGAAATGGGATGAAAGGCAATTGGAGGTAAGGCCTGGCGTTTCGTTTTGGCGAGGGAGCAGCGGAGAACCGTGACAGAAAGCTGCAGTTCTCTTATTAACACTAATTACCTTTCTCTCAGGGACTCCACCGTTCAGAACTCAAATCTGCAAAAACCAAAAATGAAGTCAATCTTAACAAGCATTTTAATTTCATGTTTAGACTTTAGAATCTTTTCTGTTACTTTTTTTTAAACAATACAAAAAGTCAAATGGAGTGAGATTCAAAATTTGCCTGTGGGGTAAGATAATTTCACTTCTCAAGCAAAAAGTAACTTAAACCAGGCTAATATTTTCCACTTTAGAGAAAAAAATGTCTTATTACAAGACTAAAACACTTGTTAAGACAGACATTTTGCAGTGTGTATACATGACCCACAATGATGCGCTCACAGGAAATTTAAGAGTGTTCTCCCGAATCTCAAGTCCAGTTTAGATAAACCATATTTTTAACCAATCTTTCTGATAAACGTTTAGATACTTGGAGTTTTATTTTTACACTGTTATTTTTGGGGATTTTTTAAGTATAGAAAATAGTTTTTAAATGCAAAAAACCAATGTAAAATAGACAAAAATGTTGATTTTCTAGAAATTGGCAAAAGTGGGCGGAGTGAGTTTTGGAAAAACACTCTTCAGTTAGATTCTTTCACCAATTTCTGCAAAAGCTTTTGTGCTCAGTTTTTTTTAATTTTTTTTTATGGTGGCTCTTTGATGGGGAGGGAACAGAAATACCATAACACAGCTTAGTGTTTTTGCTTCCACTTGGCGAAAAAACTGCCTCCTTGGACCAGGGCTGGGATGGCGAGAGACAGAAAAAAGAACAGCGAAGTGACAGACTATGTCAGACGCTCCGAGACGTGTCAAATTAGTCGCTGCATAGGGGCGTCCTAATCTCGGGGTGTCTCCTCACCTTACACTTCAGCGGGATTTCCAGGGTGCCAGCCTTTTTTCTTTTTTTTTTTCTTTTTTTTTTACACGCATAAAACGGGCCTCGTTTCGGCTGCCGCGACCCGTTCGGGAGGGAATGTGCGAAGTGTGAACAGCCGTCATGTGGACCGTTAAAAAAAAAAATGTAAATTAAAAAAATTCGGAGAACTGTGCTATAATTTCAAAATAACGCATGCTCACCGGGAATCCATGTTGGATCAATAGTTTCCCCAAGACACTCCCTATGAGCGGAAAGTGACTTTCGAGTGAGAAATCATATACGCAACACGTGGGATTTTATATCATTTACCTCATTTTTGTGCCCCCCCCCCCCCCCCCCCACACACACACACACACACACACACACACAATGATGCCACTATGGGTGACCGCCCTTGTCGCCTACGCCTACAACCAGCCCTGATTGGTGGTTAAGGGAACCTTCCTTGGTACTCAACGGCTCTGGGTCTCTGGTACTTCTTACCCTGAGCTGCTTCAGTGCAATATCCTGCCCTACTCAGTCCTCTGCTTTATGTGTGCTGGAACTGTGCAAGGAAAACAAGCAAGCGTTATTTATTAATGACACCCCTCCTTGCCCGATAGGGAGATTCCTGATTAACGTAAAGCTTTTAAATCTGTATCCCCCGAATCCAATCCACTCTGGCGATTGAATGATGCGACAGACAACCGTGTTGGCGGGAGGCTCTCTTGTGAAATGCGAGCGACTCCGATACCGATTAGTTCCTGGGGCTTGTTCTCGTCCATTTCATCAATCAGAAGCTCTTGGACTGGCCCATAACTTCTCTTCAACATGTTCAGTAAGGGCTTCAAAGAGCCGAAAGGGAGGAGGGGGTGGAGAGAGAGCGAAATGCGAGTGATGGTTAGTCACGTGTGTCTGTGTGCGTGAAATAAAAAAAATTAAAAAAAACATTCCCTGGAGGTCCTCTTTAATGATTCCGGCAGAAAATCCTAATTGCCTTCCCGCCTTAGATTTCACATTCAGAAAGTAGCCTCTGAGTAAACGAAGGCTGGTTGCTAATTAATGGGCCGGTCCACGGGGTGCCACCCCCCTTACACCCATCCCGCCCCACCCCTACACCACCTACCTCCACCCCGCCCAACCACACCTATGGATATAGTTCGTACTGCTCTAAAGCTTCTTCCAACCAACCAAAAAAATTATAATCAACATCAAAATCCATCCAATCCAAAAGCTAAATAGAATTATGACATCTACATTTTCAGCATATTAAGCATATGGAAACATAACTTGATCGTGCTGAAAAGAACTCCGCTGTAACCCTGTGTCTGAAATATGAAGCACTGATTAGTTGAATGGACAAAACATAATAATCTATCCATCCATACATCCATCCATTATCCAACCTACTTATTCCTGGCCGGGGTCTTGGGCTAGCTGGAACCTATCCCAGCATGCATTGGGCGAGAGGCAGGACTTACCCCCTGGAAAGGTCTCAACATCAAAATGACAGGTATTCTTTTCTATTTTTTTTTCTGTTTTGCTAATTGATCACTTCTCACATTTGAAAGTTCTCACAATGTCCTGTTGTCTGTATTATCATAAAAACTACATTTAAAACTGTTTTATTCCTCGTCAATCACATACCATTTACCTTGCTTTATAAAAGTGAGTACAATATTGGGATACCGTTGTTTATTCAGAGTTAGCCATAACTTTATTTATCTGACAAGATATCGTACTCCAACTCCGTAACCTAATTGTTGATTCCTTGCTTTCGTTCAACTGCATTTGATTATCTGTTGACTCTTCAAAAACAGGCAAGGATGAATTCAGCAGAGTTAATATGGGTGCTTTTTAATTGCATGTTTTGCAGGATGAGAGTAATTGATTATAGGTTTTGTTACCTGACAGGGATGAGTGAGTCTGGTATATACGTTGGTTTATTAACCTGATTTTTGAACGTGACACAATAGCTGTGCTCACACGATGGGCCTGATTTACTAAAACCTTTAGAATGCATAAAACCTTTTTAGCACACACAAAACTAATAACACACTCAATGATTGGTGCAAAATAAATACTATGACCAATCATTGGTCATGTTATTGGTTATGCGCGTGCCTAAAGGTTCTGCACGGTGCTAAAGCTCTTAGTAAATCAGGCCCTATGTGTGATACAAGTAGCCAAGAAAGGCCAATTTATGTAGAATGACATATAAACTCATATGAATATGGCCTGACACTGAAACATACTCTCATTTTTAATGGAATCATATTTCTAAGATCAGTGAAGAAAAGTCATTCCTGTCAGTTCTGTTTTGTTCATATCTCATATGTTCAGAACACATAATTACTTTATGGGAAAAGATTGACATTTCTTTATGGCAGAGGAGCCTAGTAAAGGGGTGTGCTTCATATCCCAGATGGAAAATCTGAAATCTTGAAAACTTAATGTTATAATAAAATAGAAATTGAACATTTTCTTTATTTGAAGCCTGTGTAAGTATGATTCAGTGAACTTCGTAATTTTCTCCCCACTATTTGCTTGAATTATTGAAGAAAGGTATTTAAATTATAGATAAAGTGTACAGTTTGAAGAAAAAGTGCAGGCAAAGCCCCAGGCAGAAGCCGGCCCTTAATGATGTGGGCGAGCTGGTCGAGGGGAACTCGTTAGCTCCAGAGTAATTTTCCAAAGGATTAAAATGGATCTCTTAAAGCAGTAAGGCTTTCACTGAGTGCTGTAATGCAGCCATTTCAGTTTTCCTGAGCCCATAAACTGTCCAGGCTGGGAAACTGTAATACACAGACAATGTCCTTAGTTCCAGCTCAGTCTAAGGTAGACGAGATTATGAAAAAAATGACAGTTGAACACTTTTTGGCACTTTAATTTTACAGCGTAAACTCATGATAATATCATTTTGAAATGTCAGAAATATACTTCTTCGCTGCAATGATGATGGTGATGATGATGAAATAAACATAAGATAACAGTCTCTCTACAAGCAGGTAGGAGCGTTCCAAATGTATCATCATCAAAGTCGGTATATTTTTCCACATTTACAGGTGTCAGGAGTTCCCCCGTTAACACCCTTTTACTGCCATCCACGGGTGAACATTCCTGAAGAAGACTCTTTTTGATCTTCAGTTTTTAATACCCCAGAGGTAGGAGAAGGGCTTGTGGCTGTGCCTAAGCCTGCTTAAAAGCCCCTAAGGTGGTACTTTGTGAAAATAAAAACCCACAGAGACTGTTTAGTTGGACGTACCAAGAAATCGTAAATCAACCCCAAAAAGCCTGCTGACTAATGCGGCTCTTGTTCGAACAACTGAACACTTTCCCCGCGTATAGGTTTCAGATATTTATTCACATTTAACCCAGTAATTAAAAGCTTTATACAACAGTAATTATTCCCACTAGGTGTGTGCATCACATCATGAATGGTATGGCTACAGGTTTATTTGGTCGAGATTTAACACACATTCTGTATGCTATGCTCTATGAGAGGAGACGGAGAGGGATATGGACGAGCTTAAAGTTTTACATTACGCCACATTACATTACGGGCATTTAGCAGGTGCTCTTATCCAGAGAGCTTTTTGCATTTTTAACACGGGTGTCCATTTATACATCTGGATCTATACTGAAGCATATTATGCAGGTTAAGCGCCTTGCTCAAGGGTACAACGGCAGTGTCCCGCCTGGGAATCGAAGCAGATCAAGGCAAAGCGGGGAATCGAACCTGCAAACCTTTAGGATTCAAGGCCTGTTCCTGAACTGTTATACTAGACCGGCGGCCATTTTATGTAACACACATAGCAGTTGTGCATAAGAAGATTGTTGATGGGAGTGAGAAGCTGCTCTGTGTGGACGTTAAGAAGTAATAACTTAAACAGCCCAGAAGACACTTCTCCAAGCGAAGCTAGGCCTTAGAGAAAAAAACTGTCTCATTTACCAGCTCGTTCTCCATTCTCCATTCTTGTGGAGGCCAGAGCAAGGTGGACAGTAGGCCTTTATCCAACCTCTGCAGGCTGTAGGTGTGGGCCTGGCACGCGACAATGGCAAAACCCCCAGAGTCCGTCTTCATGAAGACTCGCAGCTGTCCGCACACACAATCAAACCGCTTCCACTCAACGGCACGCCGTGAATGTCCTTTTGTCTCAGCTGACACAAAGGCCTTTTGGCCGGGCTGCTGTTGTCTCAGCTCCACAAATGTTTCTCTTAAGGTTGTTGTCCAGTCTTGTTTTGTAACCAGTTTTCCTGTTTGCGGGACAATGGCCTCTTTTCACTGTTTGGCCACAGCACCAGAGGCGACGTGTGCCCTAGTCCATTCTGATTCTGAGAGTGACGCAAGTTTGACGTTGGCCACGGTAAAAGTCACGCAGACTCCCTCTAACAGGGAACGTAAAAGTCCTTGAGGCAATCCTTTCTTCACCACAACCAAATTTAGATATACAGTAACAGAAAATAAGAGCATCTAATTATCATTATATTACAAATTAATTATCCATTTATTACTTATGGTTGCCAATGGTACATTGTACAGTATTTGTTGCGTCTATTGACTTGCACTGGTTGCTGTATTTACAGTCATGTGTTTCCAAAATCAAAATAATACAATTATTATTATTATTATTATTAAAAGAGGTGTTGTAAAATGGGGCACACTTTGCAGCCAGTCTGCTTCCGGCATGAAGCAGCGGCGTTGGGGTCCCCCATTGGCATTACAGACTAGAGTTTAAATTTTACTTCAGGAAATGCAAATGCGGAATGAAAATCCGTACATTTACTTCTGCTCTGAAACCAAAGTGATATTTATTTAGTCATGTGACGGTTAGGGTTTCCCCCCATAGATTGATCTGCAAAACTATCACTGCAATTTTTTTAAACCATCAGACATACAGGTGAGTGTGTAAAAGCCAGCCAAACGGGTCCGTCATTTAGCTACACTATACAGACGTAGCTCAGGATATTGCAAAAAGAGATTGAGAAATTCACAACTTTTGATGCATAACAGTTGAAAGGGACAGAAAAAAAAGGTGGAGACCAGTGTGAAAATCGATGGCTTTAAGAAAATTCCAGATCAACCCAAGAGGGAACTTCCTCTGATTCCCTATGGCATAGAGAGAAGCGGAATAGATTTGATTTGATAAAGTGTCATGGACAAGACTACAACAAGGTTTCATGAGTGAAATTTATACTGGAGTGCAGCGGGGATTGCCAAACACAGAGCATGTGGTCTGTGCTGCACATAGCATATACAGTATATGGCCCTGAAGGGCTCCGATAACATAACTGAAGCCCTTTTAGAAGGAAAGGCTGCTACCTTGTCCTGATACCGTATGAATATTCTGCCGATGCCATCCCACATTGTATTTACAGCGGAATTTCTGTCCGTTTGAAAAAAGCGACTGAAAGAAACCCATGTCTGACTCTGCGGTCGTCACGTCGCGGATCGCTGCCAGTTCGGAGATTCCGGAACGCCGGCATACAGAGAAGAGCTTTTTAAATGAGAGGGTCGGACACGTGCGAGTCGGGCGACCGCATTACCGACAGCGGGCGAGGAAGTCACTTTCAATTTCCTCGTAGTTCTCCCAACACTAAAAAAAAAAAAAAGGGTGGGGGAGGGGTGGAGGAATTGGGTTTGTGTTGTGTCAGATAGGCTGAAGATCGAAAGATCTGGGCCTTCAAAAAAGCGGCGGTTTCTTATGACCCCGCCGAACCTGCTGATGTGCTGACATGGCGGATTTCTTCATGAGGATCACACGGGTTCTGAAGTTTCAGAGACCCCCCCCCCCCCCCGCCCCTCCCCCCCCACCCACCACCACCCACTGCAACCCCCAGGCATAACCTGCCACACTTACATCTCAATTCCCCTAAAAAAGGAGCCCATTGCCTGGTACACTAAAGGTGGTGGATGGGTTGTGAAGAAAGTCTGGACACCACGCTTCTACAAAACAACAACAGGAGGGGTCATTACTTTAATTTGGCTTTTTATATAACAGGATAATTAAATTGTTAAATATAATGCTTTTTTTAAAGAATTTATTAAGGCTCGAAATAGCATTCTGTCAATACCTTAAATCAGGCCATGAATCTCTATTATGAAGAAGCAAGAGAAGGTCCTCTCCATGTACAGTGAGATAAGCCTCTGAATGGAATCTCTTCATCCTGCGAATACTCTTATCAAATGCGTTTCCATGGAAGAAAACTTGTCCCAACTCTTTCCCGTGTATCCACATAATCTGTTTCGCCTCCAGACATCAAAGATATCTAAAGTTGATCGTAGATATGAAACACAATTTGCTGCTTCATCAAATTAACAGGGTTTTAAAAAGATAAAAAACAACTAGGCTGGGATGAAAAGAGGAAGTTGGAGAGTGACCACAGCACATCCAGAATGCATAACAAAAACACCCTGCAGCTACCTAGAGTAAAAACACAAAAAGTTTTTTTCCAAGAAAGTACTGGACTGATCTTTAAATAGCATCCTAAAGTCTTCCGGCTGTAATACCACTAGATTGAAGCTGTGGCCCTGCTCGTTGAAGATAGCAGGTTTGTCAGTTTACTATGAATTACATCTTACAAAGGCAGTCTCCTGTATTCCAGGTTATTTTATATATTTTCTGTTAACACATAGTAACTCCAGGAACATACTTTTATTCTGTCACTGTCTACAATAAACCTTATGACAGAAATTATAAAACCTGTTTTTTTTGTATTAAGCACTTGATATGGTCCTTAAAAAAAAACTTTAATAGTTGGAGCATAACATATAAATTATATTATTATAACATTTTAATTATCTAATTATAAGTCTAATTATAACATTTTTGTCCAATGCGCAGTAGTACATCCTTTTTTTCAAACTTTCCCTATTCATTTTTGAGCAAACCGGAACCCACAAACACCTTTATATCACTGAGATTATTCATGAGTGCACTCTGTTCTTCTTCCCATTGACTTTCTCTAAGGTCGCTCAAAAGGAATCTCTATTGTGAAATACAGTGAAAATAGACCAGTGACAATTAAAGCTACGAACCGTCAACTGTCAGCTTGACAGCGCAAGTTTCCATTCCAATCCTCTCACAATTCCAAGCCTCTTTCTCTGTCATGGGTGATTTGTAAATTTTATTTGTGCGTTTGTTTGCATCTTTCATAGATATTGTAATTCACTTATCATACACTTTGCAGAGAAAAATGCCTTCATTTTAATTTTTCTTGATTTAATCATCTAAAAAAATCTTGACCCAATTCCTTTTTTCTAATGCACACTTTCCCCTTCCTTCATTTCGTTTTTATTTTCAATTTTGCATACATCTTTCTATTAAAATCTATAATAAAAACCAAGGTTGTATTGGAGTTACAAAGTTAGATTGGACTGAGATTGTTTGATAGATGGTACAGATACCATTATCTTCTATGGCTCAGCTTTGCTTGGCATCTTCAATCTTGATGAAGATAGCGCTGCATCTTAGTTAAGTGTGCCGATTCTCTGAAAACAACTCGCCTTAGCCGAGCGGTAATTAAAAGCAAAAGTGCCCTTTCATGAGGTAGACCTTGATCCTAAAAAATCTGCACCATGCACTATCAGAGTCAGGAATCTCTTTAATTTGCTGCCGATGATTAGATCCTGTGGCATGTCTGCCTCACCCAGCAAGCTATCACAAACATGTGGAGTGATGGCAGACATTACGTTTGATTTATTCAAATTTGATGCAGACCCTGTTCCAGATTCATCCAAGATAAAGCGGGCCCTTTTCTTTGGTGCGCAAGAGCCAGGGCTTATTTTGCTTGGATCACTCAAACCAGCATCAAAGTGTTTAATTCTTCAAGCAGCCCATTATCTGCCCATATCCCTACTGAGCACTGTGTACAAAACATGCAATACAACAGTAATTGGCCACACTTAAGCAACTCTGACGTTTGACGGTAATTAGAAGAAGGCCCTTATTGACCCAACATGCTCCATGCTGTTAGTTGCTTTTAAAATTTGCATCCCGCATTGTTTCATCTGACAGCACAAGCTACACAAACAGTCGCCTTCAGCCCTTTTGAACACCAAAATGAAATGTTGTATATAAATCAAGAATTTTTATGCATAACCATTACCACGGCTGCCAGAACTGTCCAAAATAGCCCACTGTGCATCACATTCCTTTGGAATATGAAAATATATGTGGTATAAAGTATATGCAGTACAAAGAATCATTTGAGTTGAGTACAGTTATAGATTATATTATATTTACAAACATGGTTCTATGTAGTAATGTATGAATTATAGCAACAACAATAATAATGATAAACTTAATTTATAGAGAACCTTTCATATAAGCAGCCAAAGCTCTTCGCAGTGGAATAATGTTACTATTTTGTACATGTGCACTTTATTACAGCTCCGATTTAAACAGCCACCATATGCATAAAATGCTGCAGTTGTGTGCCTCCATTTTAGAAAGAGAGGCACAAAATGATGATGAGAGAGCTCAGAAGCTGAGCTCAATTCAGGAATCTCTTATGTCCAATAGCTGGCTTCTCTGCATGTTTTTATTGCCATCAATACAATGTAATGTTTCCTGACATTTGGCTCATTTAATATTCCCACGTTATATTATCTGAGACCCGCTAATGCAAGAGGTATGAATGCCTTTCGCCCATTGGCAGAGGACTAATTATTTCAAACAAGGAATGTTCTAGACTGGAAGAGCACTCTAATCCGAAAATTCCATTAACCAGGTGGTAGCGCATGAATTAAAAATCACAGGACATGGATTTCCAGTCAAACCGTGTTCGCTCGCCCAGTTTTTTTTCCGTGCAAAGGTTTCTTTTATCCTCTCAAAAAGCTGAACTTGCGTGGCTCGTTGGCCTAAAGAAATACAGTATCTATTTTTACTATGTTTTCTATGCTGAGGTAAAGGGAAATGACTCAGACATGCTCTGAAACACCCGTGCATGTTCCCGACCCATATGGCAGGTATGGTCTTGCATGTGAAATATTGCAGGATGATAATTCAGTATACATATTGAGTACACATGGGCACAACCCAATTCTTTTTTTTTTCTTCTTTTTTTTTTGTCAAGCAAGCTTTTTGTCCAGAAATTATTCATTCTGATCATCTTGAGCAAAGCAAATTATTTTGTATAGCGCACAGCATGACCATTCTTGTAAAGAACACGCAAGACGGTGTGAATCTGAGTGTCGGTACCCCGGTAACAGTCTGTTGAGATGCACAGCAAGGTGTGTGTCCATATATGTGTGTGTGTGTGTGTGTGTGTGTGTGTGTGTGTGTGTGTGTGTGTGTGTGTGTGTGTGTGTGTGTGTGTTGTGTGTGTGTGTGTGTGTGTGTGTGTGTGTGTGTGTGTGTGTGTGTGTGTGTGTGTGTGTGTGTGTGTGTACTTATATTTTTAATGTTGTACCGTCGGCCATCTTCTCTCTAGCTGGTCATTGCCCCTGTAAATTAATGGGTCTATGCAGCCTATGGGGATTATGAAGCTCAACAGCGAGCTGCTGGATGCCTCAGTCTGTTAAGGCAGCACACTGTGGTGTATGGATGAGCCTCACCGCCTCGGATCAAATCCGGACAATGCCAGTGCTGACTTTGGCTGGTAGCTCCATAGGGCCACGAGCAATTGGCGATTGCATCACCCAGGGATGGGAGGGTTCAGTCAGATAGGGGTTCCGTGTGACCCCTATCCAGCAACCCCCGCTGGTCGATCGGGCGGCCGGTAGATTGCAGTCAAACCCGCATATATCAAAGGTCCCTCCTCCGACACCGCTCTACGAGAACTTAGCTGTCGTCTGCGGTGTGAAAAGAAGCAGCTGGTGACGCCATATGTTTCTGACGAGAACCGTGGATGTCTACACTCCCCCATATCGGCAGCGCGGTTCCCATATCGGCAGCGCGGTTGCGGTTGTGGTTGCGGTTGCAGGCGATTGACCATTCCAAATCAGGGCGGGAATTGGATATGCCTTGCCTTGCGTTCAGCGTAAAATTTAAAGTAAGTTCAACAGCATATTCCAGCATATGACAACTTTCAATATTATTATTTTCAATATTCAATATTAATATTAATAATTATTGACTTTCTGCTATTTCACCTGGGGCAGGTAGTTTTGGTTTGCCGTGCACTACCTTTTCAGACTTAGCTGATGTTTGCGAATGTCCTCGGTGAACAGAAACAAGTTTGAATATGTTCTTAAAAGTTAGCCATCGCCAGATAATGTTAATAATTGCCCATCTTGGGCTTTTGTCAAAGTAAAAACTGCACGTGTGAATATGCACTGAATGTGCAGTACGTACAGAATTTATCACTTTAGCTCACGCCTGTATCAGGTGAATTAAAAGCACGAGGCCAAGCGTACCTTTGGAATGATAAGGAGAATAAGGATGCGACTTATACAAATCGGGCGTAACTTCAGCTCCGGAGCACATTCTCGCAGATTGTGCGTGCGGAAGAAAAAGCCCCGGACCAAAGTTGGAAATTAGAAATGCGCCGTGACAAATATGTTTATCTCAATCCCCACAAACAGAGAGAGAGAGAGAAAGGGAGAGTCTTAGGCACAAGGATATGTGGTGGGGGGTGTGGGGGGTGTTATCCCATGAAAAAGTATTTCATTGTCTGTCAGTCTCTTAAATGAAACCGCTGGAGAATATCTTCCGGGAATACTTCCCATTGAGTACCAGAGAGCACGCGTGTACAGTGCGCCGATTTCCCCCTTCTCTATCATAAGGGCACTCGCACTTATCCCAAACGGCGGTTTAGTATTTACACTATTATTGGGGGTGCTTCCGATCAGACTTAGCTGCTTTAATCTTTAGTTATATCCAAATTGAAAAAAGGGGAAACGAAGGCATGGGTTCGCTTCAAGCCTGCTATTCAGGGGATTCTGAAAATAAATAGCGACCATATTCACAAGGGGATGTTCCACCGTCGAGGCACAGGGCCTTTCCCACAAAATATTAAGATTTAATTATGTTATATCAAAAAATGTGTGTCGTATATGTATTTATTTTCTATTACTAGCTTATATACATTACTTTTCCTTGCCGGGCCCAGCATTTGTGAAGGTTTTATAACCTCCCCAGGAACACTGGTATTTTCAACAAGCTGATATGGACAGCTGCTCAATAAAAGCTCAGAAGTTAGAAGTTGACTATAGTAATCATTATAATTTACTTGCTTTTTGTGAATGGTAACAAAGACAGCAATCTCATCTGGTCTGGGTCTCACTCCCTGACTGAAAGAAGAGACCCACATGCTGATGGATCAGAAGAAGAAGTTGACTCTAATGTTGGCAATGACACTTGGCACTGGCTATGCTATTGGCTGTCTCTAACTAGCTTTTGTATTGTAAAAAAAAAAAAAAAAAAAAGCTTTCTCCAGCTGTACTTTCAAACAAATTGCATGTGCTTTGATACTGGCTAAAAATCAGATTCTTTATGGCAGTATGATTATCATATCACATTGCTAATAAAGGATTTTTTTTTGGCAAACATCGCTAGTTGTACTCTCTGGAAACTTCCCTTTATAGATCATAGGGAATGTTGTACAGCAGCTTTCATTTTGAGTTTCAAGTTGGCCCTGGTCACGGAGAGGAAGATGCATGTCATTTGAAACTACAATTGAAAGAACAGTATTGTTCACATATATATAAAAAAATTAAAGATTAAAACAATTTTGTTTAAATAGTGTATTATGAAATTTCTCATTTTGATCCAAAAAACTAAAATGAAGCATGATGATCCTGCCAACTCAAATGATAAGTTCTCCTGGGAGACTAGTTATGAGCACAAACGAAAGCCCATCCCTTTAAACCTATTCTTTCAGCGGTTGGCTGCATGACCTTTACCTGTAAACTGTAATCAAGTTTGGTTTTCAAAGCACACATTCACATCTTTTTTTGCCAAGGAAGGCTATGCCACAAGAAAAGGGGACAATGTCAGTGTTCACAGGCCATGTGAAAGGTGTACTTCACCTTTACCCTGTAAGGTGTAAGATCACAAATATGTGATTAGAATGTTCTTAACTGAGCATTCTAATGCTGATGTAACAATCACTGCTGGTAATTAAAAAGCAGTGGAGTTCTAGAACACTGACTTAGAATTTTGAAAACACATTCCAGAAAACATACTCTTCAGGGCTAAGAACTACAGAATTAGTATTAGTAGAGTTTCTTTCTTGTAACATCTGAAAATACCTAGGCAGGGGAAAAAATCTTAAAAAGGAATAATGTCACAATCTCATTCTTTATGGCGTAAGCTTCTTCTTTGCTTTTTGATATGAGCCTGAGTCAGACGTATTATTTTAAAGGCCCAATAATATCAACTGCTTCTTTGGTCTGGAAATGTACAGGCCTTCTTCCAAAAATAAAGTGTTCTCTCTGCACCGGCCCATGTAACATGAACCCCCCCTGTGAGATTTTTGGACATCGGGCCCAATTTCCAGTAGACCAATGTTCACCCCAGCGCGGTCAAATCGAGAACACGCGTTCTCACCGACATTAGATATACCTGTGCAGCCCTGACAGACTGCCAACCAGGTCCGGTTGCCAGAGCTTGTTCTCAGTGGAACTGAACCATTTTGGATGGAGTTTTTATAAATGGTTTTATTTTTTTTGAACGACCATTTCATTTCACGTTCACCCCCCACACACACACACTGAAACAGACTACTTAGTTCAGCTGTTTATCTCAAATTAAGTGCTTCCAATAACATTTGGCACATTCCCAGAAGCATCGGCGATGTCGACGACAGAAACACGTTAGGGGCGGTTTTGCCCGGCCCTTATGTAGAGGTGGAGGAAACCCTGAAGCCCAATCATTTCAGCAAACACATGTAACAAAAATAATCCATTTCATCAGTCTGGTTTCATGCCATTGCCCTGCGTATCCAGCCCTCCGTAATGGCGGGCCCCGAACGTTTGCGTCGGATAAAGATTCAATCTGTCAAAGCCCGGTTACACAAATCAAACATAACAGCTCCCAGTTCATCGATCTCAAGAGCTGACGGTGTTGAAAACCAAAATGTTTTTTTTTGTTTTTTGTTGAAAAGAGGAGCACGAACATTGCCAGAAACTCTTGTGAAATGTACCAAAAGAACAGTAATCACGCAGACAGTAAAGACTTCTCCGTTTCCTGAACAATTTTCTTACTTCTTGTGTTTGAGGACTTTAGCAGATGCGATTAGAGGACTCGGACACTTCCCAGCAATCGGCTTCTTTTTTTTTTCTATCAAAAAAAACAACTAAAAAAGCCTTGGCAGGAAAAGACAGACAGTCTAAAAAAAGGAGATTTCTATAATGGCTCTATGTGCCCAAAGCCAGACATTCAAACTTCAGAAAAATAGACGGTCTATTCAGAACCCTCACCATGGAGATCCTGGAGGGCCGTCTTAGCCAGCACCGACCTGATCTGGCTCCCTGTCGGCTAGCCTCATTGATTGAAGTTGGAATGCGTTTGGATCCCTCAGCTGGAATCAGTAACACACTTACGGTCATCCCTCTGCCTCTGCTAAGGGCGGCGGTGTAGTATAACGGGGGAAGGAACTGAGCTTGGCTCGCAACCTAAAGGTTGTCGGTTCGATTCCCAGGTAGGACACTGCTGCTGTGCCCTAGAGCAAGGTACTTAACCTGAATTGCTTCAGTAAATTTCCAGCTGTATAAATGGATATGATGTAAAAATGTGCTTTGCTGGGGTACGAGTGTCTGCTAAATACCTGTAATGTAAGGCGAGTGGAGCAGAGGTCACATGATCACCCTTATCTGTCTGACTGGCTGTAAACAGGATACCCAAAAATGCTATGGAAGGATTTGAATGGGACGCAGATATCATATAGATTGATGGGACTGGACTGGAAGTCTATGCTTATTTTCTTAGTTTGATATTCCAGTGGGTTTTTTTTAAAAGAGCTTCACTGGTTTATAAGGTTAATGTATTCATTTTTTGGCCCAGGAAAATGTATGTGTTTCCTGTTAGTTCCTGGAAATGTATATGGCATTCCAGTGTTTTTGATTTGCCAAATAAAAAAGGAATGCCACAAGGAATACTCCATGCAATGTGAATTTTCAGAAATAGAAAAAAAAGTGATGATATTGATGCCGAACATGATTTTCTTTTGTATTACTGATTCATATATTATAGATTTCTTTTGCGCTTTAAGTATGTAATTTACAGTTTGACACCTTAAAGGTTGTATCAGCGATTTTGGGTGATGTCACTTCTGAAGCGAAATCCCAAACAAACATACTTATGAATAATTATGTTATGTTTTAAAAAATAGTGTTCAAGCATCCAGAATTATAACCACGTTAATAACGTTTGTAAAAAACCAAACCGTTTGTAAATCCGTCAAGATTTCAGCGAGATAAGAGTATTAGCGTTTGTGCAGATCATTGTGATTGGTTGGAATACTGTTTATTTTGGTTTTGAGTGGTTGGTAGTACCATTTGTTTTTGTGTACGATCTCGGAGCATAGGCTGCCTACAGAGACGCATTTTTTTGACGGCCTGCTTATGGGGCGGGCAGCTAGCGGATCGTGAGGAAAAATCAGATGAATGTGATCATTTATGTTTCCACCCAAAATCGCTGATACAACCTTTAAAAGAGGTCTGTTTCCCTGGCCGCTCTCTCCTCTCCACCAGTCAGGGACACACCCTTTAGCGTTGATGGGTTTCAAAGGTATTCACACTCGAAGGAATTAATTTTTTGCTTTATTTAATCTTTATTTATACGGCGTAGTTTCAATGAGCACGCATGTTCTTTTACAGCAACGTCCCGTTAACGCTCCCCCAATGAGCCTACCCTGCAAGAATGCCAATCAGACCTTAAGCAGCAATGCAAGACGATCCTGTGGTACAGAATGAATCAGTCTAGGGTGGGTCAAGTGTTTTATGTACCTGATTATACCCCACAGCTTGTCTTTGCCGCCACACCAACTCGATCCTCCAGAATGGACACTGAAAAGTGAGTTTGAGTTTGCGTTTTTATTACAACACTTTCCTTTATATGGGAGTGCCGCATAAAAGGGTTTCCCCACTTATGACAGGCATTCGAAGCTTAATAGTGTACATTACACTGACATTCATATGTATTAGTTATAATTGGCACGCCCTCATCACTTGATTATAAGATTGCAGTGGGGAATTGGTCAATATGACGCTGTTTCTGACCGTTGTGGTTTATCAAAGGGTACAAAGGAATCGCGTTTCATTCACATTAACTTAACACATGCACATGCACAAATTACTTAAACTTTTTTTTGGACTGTGGATGGATGTCATTGAGTTGAATTATTTTCCCACAATATGTCACACTGTGTTCCATTATAGGGAGAAACGGGCCTAAGTAGGTCAGTAATGTACGAAATCTAAATGACTGCGAGCTGTTTCACGACTGGCGTGTTGTACATAAAGCAGCATGTACGGTACAGTAGAAAGCAGCATATGCGGGGTCCACAGTAGAGGCCAGCTTGCAAAGTATGGTACGTGATTGGCTGCTTCTCTCATGTAATAATTTATTGTCATTGTTTATGTTTAACCTCAAGCTGTTTTCAGGGTGTGTGCGTGTGTGTGCATACATACGTGTATGTTTGTCCATGGGTGTGTGTGTGTGTGTGTGTGTATAAGTTTGTGTGTGTATTTACTTGGCACATTCGTGTTTTACATTGAGAGCTCTGCAGGGACGGCACCTTCCCAATCGTCTCTGAGACGTCACCATGCACCCCTGGACAGTGGCCATGAGCGAGCGCCTGAACGTCGCCCTGACAACTGTCTCCCGGCGCTGCTGTCCTGCCACTCCAGTGATGAGGCGCATGGCTCCGCGCCAGCCATCCCGACCTTGGCTGCCGTTCTTCTCCACAACACAACAATCCTCGCCCTTAAACAGGGCAGGGGTCACGTGTAAGAGAGCGCCCTGGATCCACTCAACTAAATCTTTACATGCCGTCCCCGTGCTGACAAGCCCACTTATAAAAATACGTGCTTTTGTTGGTCCTGCTGCAGACGGACGAGTCACCGACATTGTGAAGGCCGTTGTGACATTCTGGGGCCAACGCGGATATCAGTGATCTATCCAATCAAAGTGAGCGCACATGACACGATTTATAATAAATTACGAAACACCATTAACAGTGTCCAACAAAAACAGATGTTAGCAACAGCATCAGAGGTTTATTTAATTATTGAATTAATATTTCAATGTAAAAATAAATAAAACGTACATAAAAAAACATCATGTGTCAGAGTGTGAATAAGTGGTGCACTGGGCCTGCTGTTCCAGCTGTTGTGTTGAGAGCACACAGTTGTACGATCGTTGAACTGGTTCATTCAGACTGGTTCATTCATACCTCTCTGCTGAACAGCACCCTCTCTGGTCAGTCGGGTGTGTGTCATCAGCTTGTGTCCATTACAGAGATCCTCAAGCCCGTGGCTCAGCTGGTGGATAACAGAAAAAGGAAGTGGCCACTGACTGCACATATTACAGAGGAGGTGCACGCTAGACAGCACCCTGCTATTTTGCAATAAAAAAAGGTTGTTAACTGTATTCACATAGTTGTAAACTATCTTCAAAATGTGCAGGAAATGTATTGGTACATATTGCCATGAAAGCATTGAATTAATCTCATTGGTTTGGAAAGAGGTGACTTTGAATCTATAGTTTAATCAGCATTTGTCATAGGGATCACTTACTGTATGTATATAAACATCTTGTAATTAGATGGGCAGCACTTGGGTCCTCAAGAGGTTTTACAGGTTTATGCCGAACATTGCAGAAAATGGAAATCATATTAATTGAAGAGATCAACAGGATTGATCCTCTCTAGGCAATTTAAGGTGTAAGATCAGAAAGAGGTGATTAGAATGTTCTGAAATTAACATTCTAATGCTGCTGATGTAACAATCACTCCTGTTGATTGAAAGCAATGGAGTTCTAGAACACTGACTTATATAATTTTGAAAAAGCATTCCAAAAAATCTACTCTTCAAAGGGTTGTGTGTTTGTGGTGACTTTGCACATTCCAGCGTGTGTGTGTGTGTGTGTGTGTGTGTGTCTCCTTCTTTCACGCCAAGTGCAACCGCGAGAGCCCCTCGGAGGAGGAATGAGTGCTCTCCCGTTCACAGGAACCGGTCGGACCGCCGCATCGGGCTCTCGCGGGAACGCGCTCACACAATGGGGGCGCCTTTTTTCCGACCCGCGATCATCAAAAGGAGCATTCCGCACGCCTCGGCGACGCTCTCCGATGATTGATGGCGGCTCGTCTGAGTTCCGCGGCTTCATTACCCCGGGGCCTAATTGCGCCGACCTTGTGCTGACCTTGGTAAGTGTCCTTCAGGTAATGGAAGAATGGACCGCCACAGTGGTCAGTACCTTCTAAGCTCGAGGGGCCGTACGGCACATCCTCCCCTGCTACCCGCCACACAATGGACCCTTTCAGCGACCGCTCCCCAGGGGGGAAGAGGACCGCGTTAAAATCTCTTTGAGGGCTGAGAAATGCGCACGGGACAGGCGACGTCGTCGTAGTAACTGAGACGCTCTCCTTCGTCTGCGCTGGTGCTTAGCCTCGTGTTGGTTTGTGTTGTTAGAAGGCAACGTTGCAATTGTTCAGATAAGCTTTGGCTAAAAAGGACAGCTAGGCTGCTAGGACGATTAGCCGCACGTCAGCAGTTTACCAAACGATTATCATTTAATAAGGTAAATATCATTGGAGATATAAATGTGAAGCATTTTCACACTAGCACCTGTGAGTAAGCTGAACGGCGCTTATGAAAATGGAATGAAATACTGAAATTAAATTCAATATATATTGCAACACTTCACAATATATGGGAAAATATACAAATGGTCATTTTCACTTATTGCAATAAATTTTAAAACAATACCTTGCAGTGAAATATATTTATAATTATATTCTCCACAAAGTCCACATATCTACAATATATTACAGTATCATTGTACTTGTCATGTACCATATTTATTATCTGTGTCATTTAAGTGTGCAAAGAAAAGACAATGACATTTGACAATTAAAAGCACATGTTTTTCATAACAAACCCAAGATTGAAGTTTGAGGGAAAAAATTAACTTGTCAATCGATGTTTGCATTGAAAACACTTGAATTGAGTTGCAAGTCAAGTTAGGATCACATGTTGACTGAATCCAGGCCAATATTTTCTTTTTAAAAAGTGATTTGGGGGGGTCTGTATGTCTTCTGGTTAAATTGCTTCATTGATGTCAGTAGTTTACAGCAAAGTTGATCAGCAAGGGCCAAATAAACAATTTAATGTCTGGGCAGGTCAGTCACTACATGAATAACCCATGCCACATTTTTAACCTTGAGACCTTCTACATATCTCAGAACTCATTTTCACAGGGTCCGATTTTCAATTAGCCAGTCAGCTATGTGTATGTGTTTGCCTGTGTGTGTGTCTGTACATGTGTGCGTGTGCGTGTGCCTATGTGTGTGTGCATGTGTGTGTGTGTCTGTGCATGTGTGCGGGTGTCTGCATGTGTGTGTGTGTGTGTGTGTGTGTGTGTGTGTGTGTGTTTGTGCATGTGTGCGCGTATGTGTGTGCATGTGTGTGTGTGTGTGTGTCTGTGTGTCTGTGCATGTGTGCATGTGTGTCTGTGCATGTGTGCGTGTGTGTGTGTGTGCGTGTGTGTGTGTGTGTGTGTGTGTGTCTGTGTGTGTGTGTGCGTGTGTTCTTTGTCTTAGCACCGTATGCCGATCCTCTGTCAACAGCCCCATTAGGAAATCTGAAACATTTCCTTTGAGGGTGCACTCTGAGCCAGGATAAGTCAGGCTTTGAGTATCCGTCTGGCCCCATTCACCCCCCCCCCCCCCCCCCCGTCCCCCCGTCCCTCTCCCCCAACCAGGGATCAGTGAACTTCATCATCCATATTTTGTTTTCTTCCAAAATCTGCCGTGCAGCCATCTTTGTGTCCGAAAGACTGACATGTCAAGGTGACCACAGTGCAGTCGCTGGGAACCGAACTGCACTGTGACAACAGCCTGGAAAGCATCAGAATTGACAGGAAACAACAGGGCTGAACGTGTGAACATGTCTGGGAACGACGCCTCCGAGGAGTAACAAAAAAAAAAAGAGCCTTCATAAAACAAGGCAATTTTTTTTGTTCATGGAAAACTGGGACATGGACTGGACATGCTAACACAGGTCCATGCACTTCAGGTCAAAAGCTGGAGAGTTCCAGCAGTATCTATTCAATTTGCCAATTTTTCTTTTTTTAAAACCCCAGGAACTCTGCCACATCTGGGTGAGGCCTAATTGCCTACACAAACCTTTCTGAACCTGGAACTGCAGCCAGGAGAAGGCAAACAAATGGACCCTTCATTCAATTCAAAGATAAAGGTGAACGCTAAACATTCAACAATACAAATGAGAATTTTTTTTTTAAATGTTTCTGTAGAGTCAACAAAGCTGACGTGCAAAAACAATCTATGTGTTTCCATTTTGGTTCTTGCATTCAAGGTATTTCTCCCCACCCCCAACTTTTTTTTTTCTCCCACCAAAGTAAGTGCTTGCTGCTGAAAAGCATGGTCCCAAGGTCTGACCCTTGGAGAACGCTTAGAGAGTGGGCATGTAGAGAGATGCATGGCTCCATTGTCCGTCTGACATCAGGGCTCTGGGCACCCATAAATGTGCAGACGTGTGCATTCTCTTGCCTTTGAAAATAATTTCCCTTGCTTTAAAAAAAAAAAAAATGCTTTGAAGATGTCCCCCCACTAGGATGGTGGAAAAAGGCAAATGGCAGAGGTATTCTGTTTGGTATGATCTGAACGCACAACCTAGGTTTTCTCATTCACAATAGCACTTGGGCTACATAAATCGAGTAACTGTTGCTTAGTTCTGGCAATGAGTTGCCAAGGCCCATTATAAAGGCATAGCTAAGTACGTGAGGTTTTCTACTGAGTCCATTATAGGTACTACCAGGGGATCTGGTCTTCTAGAGGGTTAAAATTGGGTTAAACAACTCTTTTGGCTCAAGGGTCAGAGCAGGGCTGGAGGTGTGACTCTCCCCTATCCCAGAGTAATGAGGTCATTGATGTCCTGATTAGCGGTCCTTACCGTAGTACAACGTAAGCAGACAGTAGCAGAGCCAAGGGATTCACAGTTAATGTGGATTCAATAATAAATACATTAAGGCGTTCAGCCGACTCTCCTATCTAGAAGTTTACTTTTTCACTTATTTAATTACGTCTCTGAAGCAATTCTGGTTCAGTACTTTGCCCAAGGGTGCAACAGCAGCACATCAGCCAGGAATCAAACCCGCAATCTGTAGGTAACAAGCCAAGTTTCCAACATAATCTAAGCGCATCTTTAATCGTCCTATCGCATTCTCAAATAACTTTGTCTCTCAACTTTGTCATCCACAGCAGGTAAAGTGCTATGCATCTTTACAGGGTGAAAATGTATTCCAACTTAAAGTTTTTTTTAATATGTTTCTGGTATGAATGGTCAGAGAACAAGAGGTTCGCATGTGACCATAGCCTCCTAAGACCTGGAAATGTATTTCTGTCCAGTGTAGAGGACATGAGTATCTGGTCTTAGTCTCAAGAACTATATAGGCTATTGTATTATGCTGAAACCTACACTACATTGACATTCATGACAATTAAATATTTTCACCACAACATGTTTTCGTCATCCAAGACACTTGTATTATGCCGAAAAATTTAAATAATAATTTTACTTTATTTTAAAATAAATGCCTGACACGACTGTGGTCACAGTGCAATTCTCAAGCAGGCAGTGATTACCATAGGCCTTATATACAACATGGGGATATGCCCCACAGTGCAATGCTCAAGCAGGCAGTGATTACCATAGGCCTTATATACAACATGGGGATATGCCCCACAGTGCAATGCTCAAGCAGGCAGTGATTACCATAGGCCTTATGTACAACATGGGGATATGACCCACAGTGCAATGCTCAAGCAGGCAGTGATTACCATAGGCCTTATATACAACATGGGAATATTCCCCACAGTGCAATGCTCACACCTTTCATGTTTAGAACATGCTGACAATTTTATGTGAAAGATTAAGGACACTACTTTGTTTCCACTTAAGAACTTATTACCCATAATGTTTCAATGACGTTCGGTGCTTGATTGAGCAACTTTCTCCAAGGATGAAAATTTGTTGAATCTTTGTCCTGTTTTTATTAGATGCAAAGCTTAGGCTGAATAACAAAAGAGAAAGGTTGCCAAGCCCCAGGCAAGTTAAACACTGAAGATGGCACTGTCAACGGCAATTTGAATGGAGTTTAAATATGAGTGATGACTTGGCTTTCCTCAATTATATTTACCTTGGCAGGTTGTACACCTGTTTTAAACCATGTCATTTGTGTGCCACTGTTGCTGGAATTTTGCAAACGCTGATATCTTTTAGGGGTTTCCTCTCTACTGTGCACACCGTACAGTTACCTCACATGTTGCTACGAGGATCTATGAATCCAGATTCACAGCAAGGTGGCTGAGAAAACAAATCTCCTTTCTCCTTCCCTGTCATGTCACCATGGTCCCTTCACCCATTTGAGGGGGCATATTTGAGTTAACTTTGTCAGAAGGTTTTTGAGTGGGCGACTTTTTCTCACAAATGGGGGCGCTTAAAATCTCCAGATGAAACCCTTATTGTCTGGGTTTTGTTGAGGGGATTCAGGAGCACACTCATCTCACAATTGAAGACCCTGGTGCTAAAAGTGCTGAAGTCGCAAAATGTCTATTTTGAGAAAATCAAAATCAAATCCGAAAATATCATTGATCCATAAAATCAGCCGTTAAAAGTTTAGCTGTTTTTATGCATTGCTTAGGCACCTTTTCTGTTAACAATATTTATAGGGTGGACTTAGATAAACAACATGTTTAACATAAAATACAACATGTTTCTATGCTCAACTTGAATTGCCTAAAAATGTGACTTCAGTACTTTTAGCACCAGGGTCTTCAATTTTAGGAAGTAAACCGGGACATGTAACTTGTAGTACAAGAGCAGGACATTATATACTACTTCCTGACTAGTTTGGCAAGAGTTTTGCAGGATTTCTTTTGCACACTGCTTGCATAGTAAACAGGGGTCTGAGTGGACAGCGGGCCGGGAACAGGGATCATATTCGGTTATGTTTTTTTTTAGGTCTTTCCCATTTTCTTCTCCCCAAAATGGAATATCCAATCATATTTATCAGCGCTCATTGTCACAAACCTCCGTCATCAGTTCAGGAGAGCACACACGGGGGTGTCTCGTGGTGTAGCTTGTAAGCGCGCCGTCCATATGCTCATTGCGAGCCGCGACTTCAGCGATTCTAATCCGGACGTGTGACATTTGTCGCATGTCTCTCCCTCTCTCTCGCTCCCATTCTTCTTTCAACCCTAAAAATATAACTTAAATAAACGAGAGCGTAGATGACGTCACGTCAGCCACTGCTTCTTATCACATGGGAGGGAGGAAGGCACGTCATGCAGTTTAATAGTGAACTTGTGGGGGGCCACGGTGGACATTTTAGGACATCCTCAGACCTCAGCGTCAGTTTTCAGACATCAGACAAAATGGCATCGTTCCTCAGAGTAAAAGGCTTCAGATCTCTGGAAAAACATTGTCCAGTCTAAGGTGTCGGACTTCAGGCGAAACGGTCACAGACAAAATGGCCCTCGGACGAAAAGACATCAGACAAAATGGCATCAGGCCATCGGAGGCCGTTTTCTCAGTCGCCACTTCGCCTGTTGTCCAATTGTACGACACCTCAGACTTGACAATGTTTTTCCGGAGAACTGAAGCCTTTAACTCAGAGGAACGACGCCATTTTGTCTGATGTCTGAAAACTGATGCTGAGGTCTGAGGATGTCCTAAAATGTCCACCATAGGAGGGTCATTGGTGCACGGTGAGACGCTATAACCAAATCTGACTGAAATCCTCCCAGTCATTTCATTTGTTTACATGGTTTTGTTTATTTATTGTGATTCGTTTTTCATTTGCTTAGAATTTTTATTTATTTGCTATTCAAATACACCCATACAGCAATCTTAAATATGTTTATGTGTATCATTTATGTATTTCCATAATATTGTATGTGTATTAGCATATATGATAATTTCATAAACGTACAGTATGTTTTTTTCCTTCATAATTTTTAGTCATTCTGATTACAAAATATAGAGCCAGATGCATTGCATGAATAAATACTACAAAACCTTTACCAGCTTTCTCCTTTCTGACCTAGAGACATCTTACCATTACGTCATGGCTATTTTATTTTTCAAAGGCAACAGAATAAAAGCTCTGGGATTGACGTTGCATGTCTGTTTTCGTATTTCTGCTGGCTTTGCCTTTGAGAAAACACTGGTTCAGCTTTCAGTCCTTGTGGGAAAGGCGATCCCAGGGACTCACATTAGCAATAAAGTACTTCACTATTTTTCCAAAAGTGGCGTTTGATATTTAAATGAACGTGCTTTATTTAGCCCGTCTGTCGAGAAGCCGAAACGTCTATGGTGACATAACCCCGCAGTGCGGCAGGTGAGAGTGTTCAAAAAGACATTAAGAAAGCGGGCAGACCTGTGAGGGAGCATTCGATTTTCGTTTCCGTTGGTATGGTTCACGGGAGGGCAGCGCAGGAATGAGAAATGTGGTGACAATTTACCAGGTTCTCTTTTCGCTTTTAGAAAAACATCGTCTTCTGTTTGGTCAAGATTCAGGTCAGCGATTTTCACAAATTTTTCCCGTCATTAAGGAGATATTTTTATACCAAGGGCTGTAACATTACACTGCTCTGCGATCGTGATCGTTCCCAGTAGAAATCGTGCCTCTGTGATGAGGCCTAGAAAGAGAAGAGCAATTACTATACTTTAAATAATTCCACAAAAGTAGAGCCACCATTAAATAATTTACAACCATTGATCTTGCCAGAAGTTCCCTCAAACTGTTACATCACTCAAGCTAAATAGCTTAAAGCAAGATACAAAAAAAAAAACACACATATTTTTCAACATGTCCATTACAAAGGTCACAGCACCCTTACTTAGTTTAATTATTTTTTTAATTATTTTTTACTTTGGTTACTCTGTCATTTGTGCCCCTAAAACTCAAGTGTAATCTGAAACATTTAAACTTTTGAGAGTCATTCTCATACATTAGAAATTATAGATTTGTACATTTAAAAAAAATAGTCAGCTCATTGGAGGAAAAGGACAAAATGTTCTGTAAACCGTCTCAGTCGCAACCGACACACGGATGAAACTGATGCATTTGCTCGAATATATAAACAAACAATAGTTAATATTTCATGAATGTTTGCCTTAGCGTAACGGCTCAGGAGTACTGCATTAATAAGTGAAATGTGTTCATTAGACTGCAAAAATCCCATATCATATATTATACATGTCAGAAATGAATGGCTGTGCATTGCTAATGGCCGGTTCTGCATATGGGCCCATTTCGCAGACGTCTATTACGGAGCGGGCTCGTACATCGAATTGACCATTTGAAATGCGGGCCCTCCATAACAGTAATTTTTAATATGTTTTATGATAAAAGCCCTTTCAAAGCTGTTTATTGGAACTTACATTTACCGAGAGGAAAGGGGGAGAAGAGGAGGGGGGGGGGGGGGGGGCACTGCAGGATATTGAACACGTGGATAACAGAAGTGCCATTTGGTTATCCGACTTCTCAGAAATGGGTTCAGTTGTGGTTTGCCATCTATGATAGAGATTTGCTCCTGTCCATTACTGTTGCATACATTAGCCTCCATTGAGTTACACTACAGCACCATGACATTAGAGTTTTAATATAGGCACGCATATGGAATATGGTACATTTGAAGGGGTCGGATATGGTGAAATGTCAATTTTTTAACATTTATTTTAATGCACAGGTCAAGAGTGACAAGCAGTTGCAGTTAGAGGAGTTCAGTCCTGGAATGATTGCTAAAAATGAACAAAGAATGCCAAGATAAACAAGTAATTCCACAGCCTAATTATAATGTAGGGTTTATGCTCTAAAAATGCATACATAAATAACGCTCTTCTCATTTATACGCAATGCACTCTGTCAAGCGCCGAATGACAACTCCAGTGTATAATGCTATATATAATGAAACAAGATTTATTGATTGATCGATGGACGTCACAATTTCCTCACAGTGCTCTTATTGATAGAGTGAAAGCTGGAGAATTTGATGAATATATATGGCCTCCGTGTATCGACTCCAAAGGAAAAAAAATAGTTGTAAATTGTACATTGTTGCATAAGTTAATTAGCTAGCTGGCTGTTTACCCAGAATCCCATACAGCAGATGGACTGGATTATAAAATAGATCCTACTCTTCTGATTGGTTGTTCCTGTGCCAGAATTCTGTTTGCACCAGGAAGGAAAGATGTGGGCTATTTTCAGCATCTTCAGTTGTAGGATGAATACATAACAACTGAACATTCAGTTCATTCCATGTGATGCATTATGAGTGGTCATAGGACAATGTAATGTGCTATGGATATGTTATAATAAATAGCAAACAATAGCTTCTGCATTTCTCATGAGCTGCCAGCTTTCAACCAGCATGTTAAATATAGCATGTTATACAGTAGACATACTGGCTGGTTGGATTATTACTAGCAATATGCTTTCACAATAGCTAGGACAAAAGCTAGTACAAAGCTAGCAACCAAATGGTCTTAATGAGGTTGATGTTGCTAGTACTCACGCTATGCAAATACAATGGGGTAGGCTCCACAAAATGACGTCACACGAAAGTGAAATATCCCTTTAATCCCTGCGTATTAATCTTAAAATCTTATTGTGTTGTTTTGGAGACCACCCGGCTGCTTTAAGAGCCCTCAGTTGTTTGTTGTGGTTAAACGATTGCTTTAATTGATTCCTATGAATGATTTGCTGCTATGGTAACCAAATCGCTTACAATTATTCTCATGGTGTAGCTTTCAGTAGATCTCAGGGTTCCTGCAAATAAATACATATCTCATCAGCGCTAATTGTATGTTTTTGAGACAAAAAAATCACAAATGAACCTCAGGAAATTGCAGTCCAGTGCCTTTTGTATTATGCGTTTTTGTTACATAATTCATTATGCTTTGTGTATGTGGCATCCTAGGCAGGTATAAGCAGCTAAGAATGCCTATGTCATCACTCATTGTGCATTATAGCATGTGCTGAAATACAATGTTGTATAAAATAATCAGCCCTTCCAGACAAAATATACAGTTGAAAAAGTGGAAAATGTGTGAAATTCAAATGAATTATACTGAGCTGTGAAAGATGTGAGCGAATATTATGCAGCAAAAACTGAAAATGTTGTAAGGAGGCCGTAAATTTTACAAGCCGAAAATGGCACAGAGGGAGACTTTAAGCGCTTGTTTATGTCGACTGAATAAACATTTTCTACAAAGCAGTTTGTGACTGTCTAAGAAGCCATCACTCAGTACTGGAAGAGCCCAAATCACTGTGCCTTAAGCTTAGCCACAGGTACTGTCTGAACCCTTTAAGATTTTAGGTCACAAATATGTGATTAGTATGTTCTTAACTGAACATTCTAATGCTGATGTAATAATCAATACTGGCATTTTGAAATTAATGTAGTTCTAGAACTCTGACTTAGAAATTAGAAAAATAACTCTTCAAAGGGTTAATGGAGCCAGCCTGGCTGGTTCTGGGGAGATAGGATTCTGTTAACCCGACAATATTTTTCTTCTTGGAAAAATAATAAGTTTAAAACAGTGAAGACAGTAGTAGACTTCAGGCCCATTTGGGTTAATGACTCTGATTAGTGTGTAATGGCGTGTCAGTTAAAAATAAGCAGTCATTTTCTGTATTTGTTTTCATTCCAACCTGTTACAAGATGTCTGTCAAAAAGACTTTAGTTCAGAGAACTAAAAACAAACATCCGTTTGTCACATTGTCAAGCTTTCAAGTACAACAAAATGAATCCCTGGATTTAAACTTTCGCCCTCGACTTCTTCTTACAAACAAACACCACTGTAAATGTTTCCCATACAAGGATATGTTTTTAATTTCTGGAAATCAAAGTCACCACACTAAGTTTGTGAGGGAAAAATAAACCCACATATTTATTTGTTTGCCAAAGGTAAGAAAAAATACTGATTGAATCCAGAATTCTTTAGGATTCAATAGGCATTTGTCCAAAAGGATTCAATAGGCATTTGTCCAAATCAACAAAGCATCTTGTACAGAAAGTGATTGTGTTCACAGACATGAACTAGCTTTTATCTTTCCAAATCCCTCGTATATCAAGTATGAAGTCTTGCAGTGAAGGTTTAGCTATATCTTTCCTTTCCAAAGATCTCTTTGACACCCAGTAGGCTATACAGAGTTCTGCAGTGGTGGTTTATCTGTATTGTGGGGTGTTGTCTTTCATTAATCCCATTGATATTCAGGTATACAGAATTCTGCAGTGAGGGTTTAGTAGTATCTAAATCCCATACAGGGCATACAGAATCCGGTGCTGTGAGTTTATCTGTCTTTACTAAATCCTTTGACATCGGCTGGTGGGGGGGGGTAGCGGGGTGTACTATGAAGTGAGAGATTATAGGGTTGTGCGAGCTAACTTAAACTTTAACCCTGGGTCTTCTTTATCATCAAGCTGACTCACTTCTAAGCTGGGTATATCGGCATGCTAATTTACGCTGCATGGCTAACCTGGTCCGGGGGAAGGTTATGTTCCGGTTAACGGATTGAAACACGTAAAAGCCCTTTGAATAAGGCTTCTCCAGGTGCAGGTAGTGATGGGGTGTCTTCGCAGGGCGAGATTATTTATTATCTGCTGTCTTATTATCACTATTATTATTATTATTATTACAAGCATATTACATATGTTCAATTTCAAATGTATTTCATAACAATAAGCTGTTTATCATTTTTATTTGCACTTGCTGGACGGAATTTTAAAATATGTAAATGTGCAAAACATGTTCAGTCACCCAAGGTTTCAAGTATGAGAAAAAAATATCACATAAATGTACATTTTTATGCAGATGGACAAGGCGGACACACACACACACACACACACACACACACACACACAGCTCTTTCAATTGTGAATGTTCATGCGCCAAATCTGGAGGTTTATGGCATGAATATTTGAAGAGACGTCCATTAATTTGCTTGTGATCATGCTTTATGTATGCCGTGCTTTCCGTTCCCTGTTCCCTGGCTTTACGCTGCTTTATTACCATTCTGTACGTACTATGTCACACTGACATAAGAAATAGCTCAGAGTAAAATGCACTCAAACGGAGGAGAAACTGCATTCTGTATTCCACCCTTAATGCCCATCTCCTCATTTGCCGTGATTCATGTCGAAGAAGAGTACACACTTTGTCTATTTCTCTAAATACATTTTTATTTTTTCAAGCGAGTTGCTTATTTTTGTATCATTGTTTCTCTTAGAAGAAAAAAGAAACTGTTGACTTGTGCGTTAAACAAATTGACATTTCGCCATATCCAAGTATAGCCAAGTGAAAGTGAAAAATTGTGTCCTTGTCAAAGAGCAACTCAGGACTTGTGCTTATTTGAAAGTGAGAAACAATAACTGAAGAGAATACTGTAGGAGGAAGTCTTTTCTTCTAGATCATTCTTCATGAATGCAAGATGGTTGCGGGATGTAACTTACCAGGCAGGAGGGTGGAATTTAGGGCAAACTGCCCCAGGCTATCAGGCCCAAGGGCAAAGAGCTGCTTACAGAGAGTCAGAGTGTGTGTGTGTGTGTGTGTGTGTGTGAGTGTGTTTATGTGTGTGTGTGTGTGTGTGTGTGTGTGTGTGTGTGTGTGTGTGTGTGTGTGTGTGTGTGTGTGTGTGTGTGTGTGTGTGTGAGTGTGTTTATGCATGCAATTGACTGTATCTGTGCTGTGTTATGTGTGTGAGGTGTATTATAGGTGTGTGTGTGTGTGTGTGTGTGTGTGTGTGTGTGTGTGTGTGAGGTGTATTATGGGTCTGCTGGTATATGAACAAAACTCCACAGGCATACGGACTTCACACTGCACTCATGCCTGGAGGGAGAGTGTGTGTGTGTGTGTGTGTGTGTGTGTGTGTGTGTGTGTGTGTGTGTGTGTGTGTGTGTGTGTGTGTGTGTGTGTGTGTGTGTGAGGTGTATTATAGGTCTGCAGGTATATGAACAAAACTCCACAGGCATACGGACTTCACACTGCACTCATGCCTGGAGGGAGAGTGTGTGTGTGTGTGTGTGTGTGTGTGTGTGTGTGTGTGTGTGTGTGTGTGTGTGTGTGTGTGTGTGTGTGTGTGAGGTGTATTATAGGTCTGCAGGTATATGAACAAAACTCCGCAGGCATATGGACCTCACACTGCACTCATGCCTGGAGGGACACAGTAACCCTGCAGGAAAAGTGTCCTCACAGTCCCAGTGCACAGTCGTGTCATTAGTGCTCACTTTGTCACACAAACAGGCCAGGAAAGATAATCAATACCCTTTGATAGCTACTATTAGGATTTTAATAAGCTTTTCCTCACGCTGGGCTGCTCTGTGGAGGGTAGAGAATCAAGGTCTTCTTCACTGCAGTCATTTCCGCCTCACACGCCCCCGCTAGCGCTAGCTAATGTTTTTGCTGCTCCGCTCGGCTTGCTGTTGCCATATTCAGGCGGTCGTCTTTTCATACCGAGTGATTTTTACGCCCTCATTTGTAAACGACCGTGCTTGTCGTGTTCTTAGGGAGAAAATGGAACTTCCTGTCTGTTGTGCTGGAGAAAATATGTCTGTGGGATTTGTAAATTTGCGTCATAATAAAAGCACGTGGGCGAATCGAAGTGAACTGAAAATCAAATAAGCCGCCACCCCGCCCGCCCCCTTCCATTCCCACCAGCCATCATGCACCCCAATAAGTTGCTGTGTGAGAAAATAATTTTAAAGTAATTTTTAGGGAACACTGCGATTTGTACTACATTCAATAACCGCTGGTCGTGGGTTTGTGAATCATTCAGTAGTGGGATTGTGATCCGTTCAGTAGCGGATTCTGATTAGTTGAGTAGTGGGTTTGTGATTCGTTCATTTGCGGGTTTATGATTCGTTCAGTAGTGGGTTTGTGATTCCTTCATTTGCGGGTTTATGATTCGTTCAGGAGTGGGGTTTGTGATTCTTTCAGTCGTAGTCTCCTGATTCAATCTGTAGTGGGTTCGTGATTTGTTCACTACCAGTTTTGCGATTCGTTCAGTAGTGGGTTTGTGATTTGTTCAGTATCAGGTTCGTGATTCATTCAGTAGTGGGTTTGTGATACTTTCAGTAGTGGGTTTATGATTCGTTCAGTAGTGGGTTTGTGATACTTTCAGTAGTGGGTTTATGATTCGTTCAGTAGTGGGTGTGTGATTCATTCAGTAGCGGGTGTGTTGTACACACAGTCTCAGGCACTCACTCTGTTCTACATTAGAAAGCAGATACTGCATAGGATCTGCGTTTTCCCAAAATTCCTCTATGTTTACTGTAACAGTCATTCACTCCCCATCTGAAACCCATTCGGCATTAATATAAATAAGAAGCCCATTAGCAAACACCACCTTTTTTGCATTTCTTTTCAAAGGCCTCCTGTACATGGAGAGCATCAAATATCGGCTATTAATATCCTAGCCCCTTGGTCATTACTTTTTTTTTAAATAACTTAAAAAAGCACATGGCTTCCCTCGTAATTTTCAAGTTAAATAAACCTTTTCACAGAATCTCACTGATTATCAGGATTTGGATCGCCCACTTTTCTGTCTGCAGGAGGTAAAGAGCAGGAGTACTGCCTCACACAGATTTACACGGAACTATCCAGAAAGGAACCACTGGGTCATATATGCTCTTTTTTTATCAAACACACTGAAAAAAAAAGGCTCAGTTTATCTGGCTGAAGACAGGCATGCATTTCATTCTTTTATACATGGGCGTATCCAGTTTGTTACGATAAACTGTGTTTTTCTACCGTTCAAATAATGGCCGCAACAATTAGCGAGCGTGTGTTTGATTCTAGTGGCTCATTAGAAGTGACAGGAAAAGCACCATAGAAACTACTCTACCATAGAACAAGCCCCGGGGGCCTTAAACTACCAATAGAACGATACAGCACTCCACACACACACACACACACACACACAAAAGAACGAAATTCATCTGGTATGCTCATCACCTCCTCACCGGATTCTGACACCCTCTGCGATGCGAAAATGTAAAACACATTTTTGCTCATTCTTACAGCGTATACATTACCGGTTCGGAGAGTGGCGCTCAACTGCCGCGAACCGCTCTTCTCCCCGTGACCAGTAGGGGAGCTGTAACCTAAATGTAATTTGAAGCATCTGCATCTGTCTAATCATTAAAATAATTGTTCCCATCTCGGCTGTTTCCCTGCTGTTTTCAGTCAAGTTCCAAAAAACCAAATGATCCGCTCGTTTGAAAATGTCAGCTGTGCCCCCCCCCCCCCCATCTAAATTATGCACTCACTTAGAACACATAATGCTAATGACAATAATTAACCCAAAATGGAGTTTGAATAATTATACACTGAAGGGTACAGCTTGTTTGCAGTGGTGTAAATCCATCATTTGCTGAAGGCCAATCTTCATGCAAGTTGCTCTGGGGAAAAAAAAGCATCTGCTAAGTGATTGCAATGCAATGGAATGTAAATTCATGTAAGGCATACATGTTTTTATTTAGAAATGATGAGATCAATGCTGTAGTTTTCAGCGTGCCTTTAAACTTTAAATTTGCATAAGAAACACTTGTTTTTCTTATCCTATTGACTGCATATATACAGTATATATAAACAATTACAATTCGGTGTCTTTATGCACAAATTAGTGTGACGTTAGATCTAAGCGTTTGCCCGGTTTGATGTCAACCCGCCGGACACCAGATTGGAACCTCCAGTTGTCAATATCAGCGAGAACATGATCCTGAACGAAGAAAGAAATGAAGAGAATCAATAATGGCTTCAGTGAACATCCAGAAGAGAGAGAGAGGAGCCTGAATTAGACCTCTACGGAGAAACGACTTATTAATGCTGACTTTGTTCGTATGTCTTCTGCACGTTGCACCTGTCGGGGGGGGGTGGGGGGTGGGACGGGGGACGGGGACGGGGGGTATTTTAGGGTTGTGTTCTATTGCACTGCGGCAGAGCCTCCATAATGTCCATAATGTCCTTGCTCATTTGATTACAGAAGTACGTACACGAGTAAACAAATGCCGCAGTGCTACAAGCAAATTGATTTTGGTGGCAAGTGCTGAGGTCTTGATAAGAGGCAGACATCTCGTGTAACGACATAATGATATTACATTTAATTAGATTTTATTTATTTATTTTTTTACAAACCTTGCTTCCCAGAGTGTACCTACCTGTACAGAACACAAGCTTAGGCACAGGCCAGCTACCGGTCTTTAATTTAATTACTTTTGCCTGCTAAGACAATCTGTTACCTTGATTCCGTTGCTTATCAGTTTCAATGGTAGCCTATTACCAAGTCAATCTATATCATTATTAGACACTGAGCGAGGGACAGGGATTAGGGGGGGTGGGGGTCTGATTAGACGCTAGCCGTATATTTGTAGTTTCTTTTGTCTTATAACCTGGGTTTTCAACAGGGGGTACTTGAAGGTGCTGTAGGGGGTCCCTGGCCAGACTTGATATGCAATGACTATATATAGATTTGGAAAAATATTTCAAAATATAAAATCTTTTTTTAAATATAACCCTTTTTAATGTGTGATGGGGGTCTCCTGAATGTTTTTGAGCCTGAGTGGGGGTCCCCTAGATCAAAACCCCTGTCTTGTAGCATCACTTCCTTCTCCCTTAAAGCCCGTTGGGTGTGATGCTAGATCGCGTCTCCTCGCGTTACAGTCCCTCCCCTCCTCAGGTTTACCGTGTAACGTTTGCCCTCCTTCCCAGGAGACGGCATCAATTTCTCCCCCGTCAGCTCGCATAATCGTCCCGCCGAGTCAAAGGGAGCCGAGGGAGACGGGCACTGAGAGAGACGCTCGTGATGAAAAGCGATCCAAAATGGGCTCCCGGCGTGGAAGCACAACGGCTCTTTTCACATCTAGGCCTGCGGCCACAGGCAATCGCTTGTTCCCGGACCCCCTGTGAGGCGGAAACTCTCTTGCTTGATACGCAGGTATGCGGTGAATTGGAACCTTTAGCGAATCATCCAAAACCCCCCACATACCCACCCTCGGGGGGGTTAAGCCCCGTACAGTGTATCCAAATAAATTTCAAAAGGCCCCCGTGCCTGTGAACGATAGCCAGCGCATCTTGTTTTTGGGCTGAATACCCAGCACACGGTAGTCAAACCAGGCCATTAAACCTTTAACCCCCGTATAACAATCATTAGAAACCCCAGTTTCCTTCAGTAAAAACGTGAGCCGAAGAGTCCTGCCCGCACTTTGACCGAGAGTCACGAGAGGGAGGGGGAGCTCGGAGAAAAACCCTTAGGCCTACACTGTCAAATAAGGCGTCACGTTTCCCCTGGTGGGTTTTCCCTTTGTCAATGCTAACGCTAACACACAAACCACAAACGCTAACACTGATGCTATCGCTAATAAGGGTAAAGAGCCGGCTCGTCATTTAAACTGCGAGTCATAAAAGTCTCCCACTTACTCGCAGGACAAAGGGGAACCTTACAGTATAAAAATGAGGTGTAATGTTTCCTCTGCTGGTATTCCCTGTGCTAAGGCTAGTGTTAATGCAAACGCTAATGCTAGTGCTAGTGCTATCGCTAACGTGGGGAAGCTATGAGAGGGAGATTAACGAGGGCCAGCTGCCAGGAAAAAAGGGGGGGCCCTGCTGCTTTTTTTCGGGGTGCAGGTTTCCCGAGCGCTCTTAAAGAGAGTACCCCCACAGGTCCGTGAGTGAACCCAAACAAGGGAAGCAGATGGAAAGAGGGGACTTGGCTATGAGCGCATTGTGCATGCAGCAATGCTAAATGCTAAAACAAAAACTTTAACTGCTTTCAGTCATCGATCAGTTAATTTGCTGATGCAATATGAAGCGCTTATGAATCATAAATCATGTTTACAGCGTCGGTAAACAGTCACCCCACATCCCCATCACTCCCCCGACATCGAGCCACACTGCGGTTTAATTAAGAGAGACCAATCAGGACCAAGGAGACCGGTCGAGTTCGCATCACAACCGCCAAATGGATAAATAAATAAATAAATAAATAAATACTACTAAGCAGCCTAGCTCTATCCCAGAATTCCCGGCCACTCCCCTCCGCTCATTCAGAAAATGCCGGAAGGATGCTGCTCGTGGTCCATAGAACCACCAGCCAAAAACAGTTGTGTTGTGGAGCTTAGTGACACTCCAGGGAAAGCAGACCAGCCACATAAACCTATAAGGATCCTATCCACAGGGAGGAGGAATAATGCAGGAATGATAACACAGCACAGCTACAGAGTAAAATATTCAGTGTTAAAGTACACTCTTACAGTGTACATAATGGTCCCTATTGGACTCATATAAATTCTGTAAAAGTAGAATTAACACGGGACATTCTATTGTGTACCTCACACACTATGTGCTTCCGCTAAATGCTGTGTTTTGTTATCAATGCTAATGGTACTTCACAAGAGCTATATAGCTCATTCATAAGCAGCACATAGCACCTTAATAAGCACTGAATAGACATGCATAAATGTTTATGTCAATAACCAGAAACTGGCATACCCTGTCATGTCGTGGTAATGTCACTTACAATATCAGAAATGATATAACACAATATGGCCTTTCACAAAGCGCTACCCTGAATTTTTATCATTTTAACCCTTTAAGGTGTAAGATCACTTAACTAAACACTCTATTGCTGATGTAACAACTGTCACTGGTAACTGAAAGCAATGGAGTTCTTCGGAAAAAACATTCAAAGAACTCCAAGTCCACACGGCTCTTCAAAGGGTTAAAAAATAAGCCTGACATTGTAACAATCAAAGGTAGATCAGGCTGGCTAATTCACGGGAGCAGCCTTTGAAATTAATTTGATACACTATAGATTTAATCCCATGGGGAGGGGGAGGGGGGGGTTCAGATGATTTGTTAATGACTTAGACTCCAAAGACAATGGAACAGTCCCGGCCTATAGGTACTCTGCCTCTATGCACGTGTGCGTTTACACGAGGATACAAACACGTGCACACTTTGCATATGGGCTACTTATGCCCAAACCCAGATGTAGACATGTACACATAGCTGGGGAACAATACATGCACAAACTCATGCACGTTCACTGATGCAAAAGCAAGCACATGCACACGCAAGCACACAAATACACATAAGAACACACATATGCATACACCCACACACTCTCACAGAGAAGGAATTAGCATTAGGTACGTGCACAGTATCCTTACTGCAGTTTCAAAGAATATGGGAAAGGAAAAAAATTATAATTTCATGGAAATTCATAAATTTGGTGTTCCGAACATTATTGTGAACGCAGCCCAGACCACTTGAACTGAGGAAGATAAATCAATGGAACCAGCTGAGGAGAGCACCTGCTGATTCAAAATGGCCGCCCTCCCGTGTGCTCACCTCTCCTGCTCTCATGCGTGAGCAGAACCAGCTCTTCCCTCAGAAGGCTCTCCCAGCCACGCTTCACTGAGGAGAGCAGAGCAGAAGTAATTCTGGCCTACTTTCCCCCGGCAGGAGCTCACAGAGTCAGCGCTTTGGCGGAGAAAGAGAGGGTGAGAGAGAGAGAGAGGCAGAGAGAGGGAGGGAGAGGGAGAGAGAGAGAATGATGGTCTTCTCAAACGTGGTTCTGATGGCGAGCTCTTTGCCGGGAAACGGCTCGGAATCGACCCGCATAATTAGCGTCTCGTCGTGGCTCAAGCCGCCAGCAGCCCCTCTGCCAAAAATATCTGGAACAATTGGTTTAATCCCACGTTTGCGGGCCAGATTTACAGGCACGGAGCCATTAACATCTGGGTCATTTGACCCTCGTCGGAGGCGGAGTGCGGAAAAACCTTCCGTGCCAAAAACCTCAGAAACACGGGGAAGGTGGGGAACTGGACTGAGGTAACTCAACGTGTGAATCGTACTGTATTAAATGTCCCAGAGATCACAGCGAGCCGTTTCATTACATTCATTTAGGTGTAAAGGGAAGGTAACGCCTGAAGGACCCCAAGCCTTAGGCGGTTTCTCCAGTGCCTGCTGGAGCTCTCTGGGGAATGCTGGACCCCAAGCCTTAGGCGGTTTCTCCAGTGCCTGTTTGAGGTCTCTGGGGAATGCTGGACCCCAAGCCTTAGGCGGTTTCTCCAGTGCCTGCTGGAGCTCTCGGGGGAATGCTGGACCCCAAGCCTTAGGCGGTATCTCCAGTGCCTGCTGGAGCTCTCTGGGGAATGCTGGACCCCAAGCCTTAGGCGGTATCTCCAGTGCCTGCTTGAGGTCTCTGGGGAATGCTGTTCTCACTCTCTGGGGAATTTAATGGATGAAATGGGTCAGAATAAAACTGAGAGGTTGGGCGCTGATTATTTTTTTTTCAGATCAGACCCCCCTCCCCCCTTCCCATTCCTTTCTCTACCCAGCTCAACCCCACTGTCACGGATGAGTTGTGTTTAGGCAGATGGGCTTTTCTGGGGACATCTCTTTCCCGAGCACAAGGGCCCTCCTTGTTCACTGTCCCAGGATGCGACAGAGCCCCTGTGATAAATCACCTTTTACCCCCCCCCCCCCCCTCCCCTTTTTGTGGTCAGGTTAATGGTTCAGACACCCTCCGTTGAGAGGAAGTGGTACCACCCTTTCCTGATTGGTTGGAAGACTGTGGAGTCTACAGAAGTAAGTTTGACTCATACATAGACCATATTCCAAAGCTCTTGTTCCAAAGCTCAAGTCTGTGAACTGAATAATTAAAAGAAAGCTTGGTGCTCCCCCCCCCCCCCCCCACACACACACACACACACACACAGAGTTATTCGAACACGCTGTAACTTCTCTATGAGGTTCAGACTCTAAAATGCACGTACGCGAGGACTGGTATACCAGGGTTCGTATTAGTCCAAGCGAGATTCAAACGGAAATAGGCCAAGACTGAAAAACATGACATTCACACTGGCTGATTTGCGTCTTCAGGATGCGGACTTTCAAGATGATGCTTTTAGTCCAGAAGTCAACATGGCACTAAAAACCTAAAAACCATCTAAGCCACTCACGTTAGCATCACATGGCCCGTTACCAATCGCACTGGAAACCCCCACCACGCCATTCATGTCTCATGACGCAAACAGCCAGGCTCGACGACCACGGATCACATCCGAGCATGTGCATCAGTTCAATGGCCACAGCTTTCGCGTAACTCGTCTATGGGCAGTATTCAATCTAAATTTGTCCTTAACTCGAGTCATACACAGGAAAATGTCCAGTGTTGATTCAACTCTAACAGTGTTAATTCAACTCTAACAGTGTACATTTGAGCCTGATCTGGCCGGAGTAGGCTCATATGTACACTTCTAGAGTTTGAATCAACACTGTTAGAGTTTAATTAACACTAGACATTTTGCTGTGAATTTATTGTGTAGTTACGTATGAGTGTTCATTTGCTTCCTATTTATGAAAAGTTTGGAGCTCTATTCAGTAGTTCAGGAATCAGTTGTACATTTGGATTTTATTAGGCCATAATAATTGCACCAAAAAACTAAACAATATGTATTTCATACATACGTTTGGAAAATTATGCAATTTTGCATGCAATTATGAATGCAGAATACAATTTTTTTTAAACGTCTTGTAGGTTACAATGATCTAAAATGCGCCCAAAATTAAATTACCGTTTTCTACCCTTTAGGTATAAGAGAGGCATGTAATCCTTCCCATGTACATCAATTCTGCAATGCAAAGTCAAGAAAATATATAGAAACAGCTTGAGATAAAAATAAATAATAACAAGATTCACACAAGCAACTGAGCTCATCGTATATTAATATGCATAATATGTTTTGCTGTCATTCACACTTGAGACAAAGGGGTCTGTGGAACACGCTGGGGGGGGGGGGGGGGGGGGGGGGGGGGGGGGGGGGGGGTCGTTGGCGTCCGCGACGCACTCGGTTTTGTTTCGCACAAAGGCCCGGGCCTTTCCGCCGTGGCGGAGCGGAAGACGCTGGGATTCGCGGCGGCTTCTCCCCGAGCATCCCTCTGTGCGGCGGACAGGGCCTCTTCACGGAGAGCGTTTCCCCCCCCCCGCAGCGGTTCTCATGAATCCCGTCAATCGCTGAATAATTACGTATTCAGCTCTCTCAACAACCCCCTCTGTCGCACAAGAAAAGGAAGGATAGCGAGAGATAGAGAGAGACAGAGAAAGAGAAAACTTAAGAAGAACCCATTCAGAGTGTGACAGACATGTTGGTGAACGAACACCACGCATGCACACGTGTGTATGCACGCAAACAGGTACACCCAGAGTCAGACATAACCCATTATAAACAGCGTTCGTCTTACTGTATGTAAACAAACTGTATACTGTAATGTCAGTATGAACGTATAAGGGCCAAAACATCATTAGAGATTTAGCAGATGGATTACTGGCCTAATTGGTGCTCTGATAGCAGAGCCCAGGCTAATACGTTGCATACATACTGTACCAACCTCAGGTAAAAAGCCCAGGTTCAGGTGAAAACACTGCTTTGTGCAAGATCAAGGAGCAGGGATCGCACCAGTAAGAAACTCTTCATGTGTTTGGAACACGAACGTCTCTGTGCATTGCTGGGAACTCGTTTTTTTTTTTTTTTATCAGGGGATGAACATTTCACACAAATGACTTGTTACCTTTTCATCAAAATGTTCTACCTAGATTTAGCAGATAGCCTGACTAGATACACAGGAGATGTGTTAGAGTCTCCATAGTTATATACATGTATCTTTCTTTGAGATCTCCCAGCCAATGTAAACTGAGAGCGGTCAAAAGCGACACCCAGTCCACAAGCCATATTAAGAGAGACCGTATAACGCTTCTTCGTGTCCATTTTTGGTTCATTACAAGCAGGTCTCGGACGACTCATCACCTCGGAAACACGCATCAAACACCGTTACATCTCGGTTTCTGGGAGCCGTCTCTCTTTGAACTAATGAACGGGCCTTTAATCTTTGAAAGGGCCACATCTTGCATTTATAAAGGTTGCCGTTGGCCTCACGGCAGAAGCAGCAGTGAAGTATGAGCTGTCGATGATTTACCGCAGGCAGTGGTGAGGCGCGTCTCTGAACGCCAGCTGTCAGCTCTGGAAGCAGGAAGCTGGGTCTCGCCCAGGTTCCAAGGCGGAACCCAGCCCGGACGACGGGAGCCGCACGTCACCGCGGTGACCAGAACCACTAGACCGCGGTCCTCCGGGGTTGAGGAGGAAAACGAGGCCGATCGTACTTCCAAAAAAAACAAATGCGCACGTGTTGGAATGTATGTGGTCGATTTTTGAACACTCTTAATTGCAATGAGCAGCTTAGCAACTTAAATTATAAGTTCATTGATCAAACCGAATATTCCATTAATTGTCGCAGCTCTAATGCATATTTAAATCATTTTTTTACTCGAAAGGAGAGTTGTTTTTATTCCTAAAGAATATTTCCCCTTCCCCCCCCCACCTCCGCCCTCCTCCACCTTAAAAGGAACAAAGCTAGTCCAGCTCTCAGTGGATTAGTATTAGTTATGCTTACCTGCCTCTCATTCCCCCAAAGTGAACAAATGTCTTCCGGACAGACCCGCGGGCGATGGCGACCTTTCTGGTCGGAGGAAACGGCACGGTCACAGCTGTTCATATGGCTGGGGTTCAGGAGTGACAGCGCCTGGCGTTGGGTTTAGCTGCATCTTCATCGATAAACGAAGCAGGGACCCGCCACTCTGAATCATTTTACAGCTACTCAAAGCTACTCTTAAAAATGTCATTGCGTTATAATCCCCCTGCTAGTGCAGTTCAGTTGAATGCATTCCCATACAATAGATGTGCATTTAAGGGGTTGATGATATGCTGTACATTGCATTCGGAACATTTGATATATCTGATCTTGGGATTGGGGTCCGGAGACTGGAGATTGGAATTAGGACAGATCTTCGGAATTTAAATGTTTTCTTTATTTTTTTTATTTCAAGATGGGGAGGGATGCTGGATACAACTAATACAAGGGAGGATAATATTAATTGAAATCCTTGAAGTTAAATCTATCCAGTTAGTATCACTGACAAATCTTTAAAGAAACCTCAATTTTTGCCAATACTGAGAGCAAAATTTTGTATCCTTTTTTATTATTATTATTATTATTATTATTATTATATTATTATTATTATTATTATTATTATTATTATTATCATTATTTCATATTGTATTGATAAGCATTGGCAAATTATGTATGTTTCATTGAAAATACTGCTGGAGTGTTTACAAATTTAACTTACAATTGGAGAGAGGTACAAACCATACCAAAAAAAGCAAGCAACCTGTATGAATAAATTACATTGAACACTTCCTGCAACAGCACTGGTATCTGTGCACCTTGAAGGGTGGAGCTAAACCAGACCCCGCCCCCCAGAAGGCTCACATGCTCACACACACCAGCACTGCTTATACTTTGCAGGGACTATACAATTATACAATCTTCATAAGTGGCTTGCCTCTTTCATTTTATCTCTCTCTCTCTACCTCTAGCTCTCTCCATCTCTCTTTATATATACACATCTCTCTCTCTCTCTCTACCTCTCTCTCTCTCTCTCTACCTCTCGCTCTCTCCATCTCTCTTTATATATACACATCTTTCTCTCTCTCTCTCTCTCTCTCTCTCTACCTCTCGCTCTCTCATCTCTCTTTATATATACACATCTCTCTCTCTCTCTCTCTCTCAATCTCTCTTTATATATACACATCTCTCTCTCTCTCTCTCTCTCTACCTCTCGCTCTCTCAATCTCTCTTTATATATACACATCTCTCTCTCTCTCTCTCTACCTCTCTTTATATATACACATCTCTCTCTCTCTCTCTACCTCTCTTTATATATACACATCTCTCTCTCTCTCACTCTCTCTCTACCTCTCTTTATATATACACATCTCTCTCTCTCTCACTCTCTCTCTCTCTCTCTACCTCTAGCTCTCTCAATCTCTCTTTATATATACACATCTCTCTCTCTCTCTCTCTCTCTCTCTACCTCTCGCTCTCTCAATCTCTCTTTATATATATACACACATCTCTCTCTCTCTCTCTCTCTACCTCTCTACCTCTAGCTCTCTCAATCTCTCTTTATATATACACATCTCTCTCTCTCTCTCTCTCTCTCTCCTCTCTCTCTCTCTCTCCTCTCTCTCTCTCTCTACCTCTCGCTCTCTCAATCTATCTTTATATATACGTACACATCTTTCTCTCTCTCTCACTCTCTCTCTCTCTCTACCTCTCGCTCTCTCAATCTCTCTTTATATATACGTACACATCTCTCTCTCTCACTCTCTCTCTACCTCTCGCTCTCTCAATCTATCTTTATATATACGTACACATCCTCTCTCTCTCTCTACCTCTCGCTCTCTCAATCTCTCTTTATATATACGTACACATCTCTCTCTCTCACATGCATATCCGCATAATTTGAAGTACTACCAGATGACCAATAATATGGAGGACTTGTACTTATTAAAACTATGGGTGTGGAAGAAATATTATGTACTGGATATGGTGTGTGTGTGTGTGTGTGTGAGAGAGAGAGAGAGAGAGAGAGAGAGAGGGAGCGAAAAGAGAGAGAGATAGACAGAGATTTTCCTACATCAAAATATTTGCCTTATTCATTGTTATTGTTGCTATTGGCTGTGTGTTCTTTGTGGAAATGCTGTTCAATAAAGTTCACTGCAAAAAAAATCTAATAAAGTATTACATTCCCTTACATACATTAGGTCCACCAGCCCCTTATTCATATAGCGCAATGGCTGCAGAGAGAGAGTAGGGAAATGTAACCTAGCGCCCCCCCACACCCCCGCCTTATCGAAAAAGCCCACCGCCATGAATAATTGAGCGGATCGCTTTCGTCTAGCTCCCGAGCAGCGGCGTTCTCCGCAGCCCGTCCCCTCTCCGCTCCGTCTCCGGGGGCAACTCGCTGGGGACCGTAATTTATGGACAATTGAAACTGCAGAAACATGTCTGGGAGTGGGACGAGGAGATCCATGGCAACAGTCCTTCTGGGGCTTATTAATCCACTGCTTTATGTAGTGCTAAGTGTACAATAGTAATCAGGACTCCAGCAGAGGCTGCCGATCATTAAGCGGAAAGGCTATATAAAGAATTCATAATGGGATTACCCTGCGGCGGGCGGAGAAAGGGGACCAAATTAAATCACCCATCAAATTGCACCAAGGAATTTTAATTTACAGGTTAATGTTGGATTGTGTAACTAATCACAGCTAACATTTTCAATGAACCAATAAAAAAAAAAATGTTTAAAAAAAAAAAAAGAAAAGCCCCACCAGTTTTACCAGCTTGCATTGGAGAGCGGCGAATTTTAATGGATAATTTTAATGGATAAATGTGCCAGTTTGGCCAGGCCTGCTGTTTAAGGGTCCCCTAACATCCCAGCTGACCAGGGCCCCTGGGTTATCACACACACCTCAGGCAGGCACACACTTTCTTTTTTTAAAGACTAATAATTTAGTTCTTAAAATTGATCAGACAGTGAAATGGGTTAAAGAATAATTGAAATGACTGTTAAAGAATATAGAGGCTGACACTTCCAAAGCTGTGGAATGTCTGTTCCTTAAGTCGTGCTGCACGTTGGATTGATTGACACCCACCCACAAACTTGACAAGTTCTGTCAAAGTCAGAGAAAAATGTTCTAGGCATGTGGCATACAAATTTACTGGCAAAATCCCAAAAAATGAAAAACAAATAAAATACATTGTGGGGGATACGTGTCAAATACATTTATAGATTGCTGCGACAGAAAATATTGAAATGTGTGATTTGTTTAACATGGATATGATTTGTGATAAAACATGACTGACCATCCACAACTCAAATTGTTAACTAAACCGAATACCGTTCTAATGCCATTTCTGCCATTCAATGTTCTTTCTGATTAAATAAAAAGTTTCAAGGAAACTGGGATGCTAAGGTATTGCTAAGGTATGCTAAAGTATTTCTAAGGTGCTGCAAACATATTGCTAAGGTATGCTAAGGTCTTGTTAAGGTATGCTAAGGTATGGCTAAGGTACTACTAAGGTTTGCTAAGGTCTTGCTAAGGTACTGCTAAGGTATTGCTAAGGTATGGCTAAGGTATTGCTAAGGTATGGCTAAGGTACTGCTAAGGTATTGCTAAGGTATGGCTAATGTATTGCTAAGGTCTTGCTAAGGTACTGCTAAGGTATTGCTAAGGTATGGCTAAGGTATTGCTCAGGTATGGCTAAGGTACTGCTAAGGTATTGCTAAGGTATGGCTAATGTATTGCTAAGGTCTTGCTAAGGTATGGCTAAGGTATTGCTAAGGTCTTGCTAAGGTACTGCTAAGGTATTGCTAAGGTATAGCTAAAGTACTGCTAAGGTATTGCTAAGATATGCTAAGGTATGGCTAAGGTACAGCTAAGGTATTGCTAAGATATTTCTAAAGTACCGCTAAGGTATTGCTAAGGTATTTCTAAGGTACTGCTAAGGTATGCTAAGGTATTGCTAATGTATTGCTAAGGTATGCTAAAGGTATTTCTAAGGTATTGCTAAGGTATTGTTAAGGTATGCTAAGGTACCAGGAATGTTCTGAGAATCAAAACTTGTTAGCAGAGTTTACATCACAGTTTAGGGATGGTGGTCTACATTCAGCGCTGAGGCACAGTGAGGATTTACTTCCAAACTGTAGTACTTAGCATCAGGGGTCCCAACCTTCCCCTGTTGACAGTTCATCCATGCAACCTCCTTCCTGCAAGGTCCTAGATGAACTCACAGTCTACTGCAACACGGTCACTTCACCACACGAGTCAGTTCTCGATTCCCTCCCGATTTTGTGGGTTAAAACCTGTTTCTCAAACAATTAGACAGGGGCAATCTGCTTAATTACCCTCCCCAAACCTTCGTCTCACTTCACGCGTTCATTTTTTCCGTTTTTTCTCCACTGTTGAGAGAAGTGAATCATTTGTTACAACAGACCGTACTCTTCAGCAACTCGGTAATAACTTCAGTCAACCGTTTCCAATTATAATCATATTTTCACTTCTTTCTTAGTAAGAGGGACTCTTCATTACCTCCCTGGGCTGTGAATTACTTTATTATGGCTATAGCTCGTTAGCCAGGCTTTCCTTAACGAAGCGGCCCTATAATCAGACAGGATTCTTGCTGGAGCAGACCTGCACCATTAGGCTGGGTTTTAATTACTAAGACATATGGCCACTTGCTGCCCTGACATACACTCAATCCCCCCCCCTCTCTCCCTCTCTCTCTCTCTCTCTCTCTCCTCTCTCTCTCTCTCTCTCACTCACTCTCTCTCTCTCTCTCTCTCTCTCTCCCTTTCCCATGATCCCTCTGAACAGAGGTGGTCATATTTTAAAAAAGGAATATCCTTTATCCATATATTATATATATATATATTATATATATATATATATGGATAAAGGATATTCCTTTTTTAAAATATGACCACCTCTGTTCAGAGGGATCATGGGAAATATATATAATATATATATATATATATATATATATATATATATATATATATATACACTGTATATATACGCACATTTATCAGTAGAAAAATTGTTCAATGCACATGTGTTTCTTCAATAGAGGTGCAGGTTGCAGCAAGAGTACGTCCAAAAAAGAAGTGGTACACTGAGCTTTGTCCAATGATTGATGGTTCAGTGTAAACCGCACACTCAACACCGGAACAATGTCATTATAAATATATTATTGTAATTTGTCAAAATTCAATTAGAAGCAAAATTCAATTTAGCTCCAAACGAGGGACATCCTTATGGAATGTTGTCCAAAGAAAATACACCCATTTGAATTTTTGGTGTAGTTTTGTTGTTGTTCATTCTAATGCCCCACTGTGGAGCAGTATCAGAGTATAAGTCATGTGTATAAACTTTATAAACAAATTACACATGGTAGATATCCCCTGTCACTCCAAAAAGATAGACAAGATAACAGAATTACATTTATTTGGTTGACACTTTTAACCAATGAGGATATACTATAGATAGAGTTTACCCACTAACTTCGCGTCAAGCTTGGAAATTATGCTTAAATAAACATATTACAGAAACAGTGTCTAATGTAAACCTTAATATCCTGCACCATATAAACGCAGAGCCTAACAATTCTCTATAAGAGAAACTATGGTTTGTATAGTTGTGTTCACATGGGGCTAGACTATGATGTAAAACAGCCAGACTTTGTTTGCACCATTCTAACACATTTATAGTGCCTAGCATTGTCTGCGGCAGTATATCAGAGTTGGTTCGGACTTGGAAGGGATCTGTTCCTGGGTGCGGAGATTTATGGCTCGAGCATGAGTCTGAGCAGCAGGGCTTTCGGTCAGCAACGTGCGATTTCACCCTACAATTGTCTCTCCTCGGGATAAACGTGAGGTTTACCAGCTGCACTGAGGCATCCAGGAAGAATGGGGGGGTGTGGATCGGTGAAAGTGGTCAGGTGCGAGGATGATGTAATTGGGTGTGGTTTCCCATTTATGCCCAGGCCACTGCATTGAAATGGGGACCTGAGCTGAACATTGAAGGGTACTGTACAGAGTACTGATACCTACAGCTCTACACCGCAGTCTGTTAACTTGGCGGGGGGGGGGGGTAATGGCGTGCGTCTCTGAGCAGAGGAGGGGTCTGGGACTTGGGGGATGTGTTGATAGCGCCCCCCCCACCCACATACGCAGCTGCCACAATGTGGATCTGCCCCACCCCCCGGCGTACATTAGCACTCATTTCAGTCTTACGAGAAGGAGGGGTGGGTTGGGGGTTGGAAATTCACAGGGCTGCCAGATTTGGATTTCAGGGAATACTTAGGAAAAAGACCAGAGGGGGTGGGGGGGTGGGGGTTATCAATTACGCAGCAGCGCAGGAAGGAACACGCGCCAGTCAAAAACCACAGAGGAAGAAGGCCGGGCTGAGACAGAGGGGGTCACACACTGCAAATGGGGGAACGCGCTGACATCTCCCGTTTAGGGTGCGGGTTCTGAGAAAACGATATCGCAACACACTGAGATCTTTTTTCACATCGTTGAGCGACAGTTTGTTATTGCTGTCGGTACGTCTTGCGGGGGATTCTTTCCTGTCAGCTTTGAGGCTGCCTGTATCAAGCTGCCTGCTCGTACAGTCAATCTGCAATTGCTGAGAAACTATTTTAATGTACACATTTATCAGAGCTCTTAACACACAAAAATAAATAAATAATACACATTAACTTGCAAAAAATGTCATTGTGATGTAAAAAGCTCAAAATTTCATGTAAATTATAGTATTACAATAGTTTTGACAACCACATTTGCATGTCCAAACAAATTTTCTTTGCTCTTAGAATTAAATAATGTGCTTATGAACTCAAGAATAATAAACTGTAGACCACATGTAAAATCTATTCTGCATTAATTACTTGAACAAACCATTAATGATGATGACACACACTAAATATCTTTATGTACAGAGGGAATATAAAACTCAACCTCCCAAAAAAGCTATTTTTGTCCTGAACTGGATAAGCTGTTCATGTAATAACAGCAGATTTTACACTTGTGCCAAAATATACTTTTCTTGGATTTTTCTTAAAAAACATCTGGATGCTCCTGAACTAGAGAACCTCTTTCCAGCATGCATCATCAAAATACACACAGTAAAATTAAGTAGAATGTCTATGGCATATTAATTTCATGGATTTTTCCTATATTTTAAACATATTAAAATGAAAAGCAAAGAAGAGAGCACAGTGCACATTGAAATGTATTATTTATTAGTGATGTAAGGAATGATATTGCGTTCAATTTTGCATTCGACACTTCTGGAATTGCCAGTTGATTTTGTTTCAAAGGCAATCCTTTTCAGTCAGGTCCATTTACTGACACGCACTTGGGCTAACAAGCAGTTTCTCGTTGAGAAAGACCACTCTCCCACCAGTCAGCTGGGCATCCTCTTTGAATAAGTGCAGTTTAGCTTGCTGCAGCATGTCGTGTGCAAATGGGGCAAATATTTAGACGTGTTTTAGCAGGCTGGGCTGAAAAATGAAACGTACGTAGTTGCAAAGTTATTCGAGCTAGCCCATGTCGGTGGTGGGCTGCGTTCGGTCCGGCCTGCGGTACGTGCAGGATATTTACAGGTAGGAGGGTTGTTATTTCACAGGTTCACGGGTTCATTATTATTAAAATACAAAAACAGAGAGTGAGATTGGGCCTGCGCTGCATTTAATGACTTCTAAAAGGTTCCAGTGGACAAAAATACCTGCATTTCAGAGAAATACCCACAATGCATTGTAGCACTCTGAGGCCCTGAATTAAACATGAATATTGAACACGGGCGGGAAATATTCAAAGTTTATAAAAAATCAAAAATAAATGTGGGGGGGGGGGGGGGGGGAGCAGGGGGTCTAATTGCTTTAATGCAGCGGAGTTGATCTGAAGTGGACAGCGAGGCACGTTTAAAGTCTAATGCACCTAAGAACCACTCTGAGAGTACCTGGATCCGAGCATTAGAGGACCTTATATCAGAAAAGAGACGTGGTCGTACATTAACGGTGCAGACATTAATCACTTTTAATCCATGATCTTTTTTTTTTTTACGACCATGACTTACAAAACCAAATACCAGTATCTGAGAACTCAGCAGGTTTCTTCAAATTGTAGAGCTATTCTTGTTTATTTTCTCACAAGTACAAAGTGTTTATCCTGTTATCAGCCAATGAACTTAGTTATCATTTTGATTTTGTCCATTACAAGATGAATTTAAAAGGATTAATATTCAATATGTGTAGGCCTACATGAAGACGCCTTCGCATTCTTTAAGCATGTAGGTGAAGTGATCCAAATCTGATTTCTTTTGTTTTTTCATAAATCCAATACCAGTCTAATTTTCTCCTTGAAGTCTAAACAGTAAATCACACAGAATTGGATATTTTAATGCCGATTCATCTGACAAATGTCCGATACCTACCTATGCAACTTGTACCTGACTGCCTACCTATGCAACTTGTACCTGACTGCCTACCTATGCAACTTGTACCTGACTGCCTACCTATGCAACTTGTACCTGACTGCCTACCTATACAACTTGTACCTGACTGCTAAAATCTGATCTTCCTCTCAAGTGCTTTGTTTGTTATTTTGACAGTTTGCCGTGAGTCATTATTTCATGACAGAAATAAGAAACGTGTGGCTTGTCCAAACACACAAATCAGATGTGTCCTCTTGTAAAACAATCCTGTGGACAGTCACCCACACAGATCGGATTTGAAAAAGAAATACAAATTTGAGAATTAAGGCCCGCTGTCTAAACAATGTTATAGATCATTCCCACCTGTCGCGAGCACATGAATTACAACACTGAAACCTCAGTGCATGTTCTACACATGCAAATCTTCTTTTGATATTTAGTCTATTTTTATCATCTGGTGAACAAAGCATTTCATACAAGGATGTTTTTTTTGTTATTCTTTCTTAAACTTTTCTTTTTTATATATTGTTTTCATCTAATTTTTCTGGTACTTTCTGTACTATTATTCCTTCTCAATCTGTACCCCACTCTGCTTTCCTCTTGTCTGAATAAACTTTTTTTTAAATGAAATTTTTGTATTGTCTTTAAAAGTATCAAATAAATACCATCTGTTCTCCGTTAAAAAATAGAAGTCCTAAATATGTCACCTGCAGCCCACTATAACAACGAAGCGTAAGAATAATTAGTCTTAGTAAAAATTAATCCATAAACAATAAAAAGCATGTATTTACCCCTGAATCTTCTGCCTTTAGTAAATTCTCACTGTCATCTGAAGCTGACCCAAAAAAAAACACTCAAAAGAAGCTTGATCCTCAGGATATACCTGTATGAACAAAAATATAAGGCACACAAGAGATTACCTTTACCTGTCCTGATAAAGAACAGAATCCCCTGCGTGTTGCGCCTTTAGGCTGGGATTAAATCTGAACTTTGACCTTCTCTATAATTTGTCTGACAAACCTAATGGTCATAGGATGTTCCCTTCAGGGTAAAAGCTGCATACCTTTGACAGCGAAAAAGGACACCATCAGTGTCAGGTGTGTAACTCATTTGAACTGAATCTAGCGAATGGAACGTACACATCGGATACAATACGCTAGTGACTTTTGTTTCATTTGCTTAACCCAGCGTGTGTATTTTCAGAGTAAACCTACTTGTGATTATGGTGACGACCTAAAGCGTTTTGTCCGATATTTGTGTTTTATTTTGCTTACGTATCAGAGAGAGGTCGGCACAGTGGTGCAGCGGATAGCACTGTGGCCTCACAGCAAAAAAGGCCTCACAGCAAGAGAAGGTCCTGGGTTTTGAAGCCTCTCTCGTGGAGTTTAAATGTTCTCCCCCCTGGGTATAAGAGGGTTAGATAATGTGTCAGAGAGATCCATTTTGAAAAATATTGAAGGACACCTTTACCTCTCCATACCCCCAGAGAAAAAACAAACTAGAGTGAATCTGATAGTAATCTCAGGCATTTCATAAAACAAGGAATATATATTTTTCTCCAAATTAATATTCTGAATATTAAGGTAATATGGTGACCAGTCAGACGTGGGTAATTAGATTTAAAGCTGGTTTCATTACGAAACAGTGTTATGTCATGGAAAGTGCCTAACTAATTAGCATCACAAGCCGACTGAACCATGAATGGGATGTAATATGCATATGGATCTAAATGGTGCATTTAAATTTCAGTTAGTTCACCACTCAAGTGGAATGTCCCATGAAAAATGGGCGTTGCCAATTATCAAACGTATCACTTTTGTTTCGGGAACTGCTTTGTGCATTTTGATTAGCCGCTCATGATCATGGGCCCCATTGAGGCCTTGATAATGAAGTGTGTGGACTCATTGGCGAGCGAAAACCGGCAGACGCTGCGGCGTAGGTGAACCAGACGGCGGCATGATCTTAAAAAATTTAAAATGGTTCTTTTAGAGTCTAAACATTCCGAACTCTACACCCTGCCATAAGCTGATACAACGATACCAGAAACTCCCGTTACTAAGCAGAGCTTCCCGTCGTTAAGGAAAACGGAACACTGAAGCACCGGTGGCAGAAAGCTTTGTACTGGGTGTCCTTGGTTCACCCAAAAATCTAAGATCTCCCCCCTTCCCGGTCCATGATCACAATACCCTCCACCCCCCCACTTGCACCACTACCCCTCTGGAGAAACATGAGAGTGGACCATCCAGCTGGTCTATCGTAATACGTGTGGCACAGCAGCCTTTGGCTTGCATCAGACTAAAGATCATTCACAGCTCCATGTATTGTATGTATAGACAGACTATATACTGTATATCCTGAGTGAAAGGGCGAGGACTCTTCCATGATGCACTGGTGAAATTTTTATTTTAAAGGTGAGGGGTTGCTCTATCGCCGATGACTGATATTAAAACGATAAGTACAACTCAAGGAGTTCTCCGGACTGCAAAATAAAACACAAACATGTGACAAAATAGTCAAGGCGGTCATCACTAACCCAATAAGACTGGCGTTTCATTTGGCCGTGTATAATTTATGGGCATTTTTGCAAAAAAATTAAAAAATTTAAAAAACAAAATAAACTTTTCTGCCTCTTGCCCATGCTCAACTTGTGACCCAAAGCCCGCGTGCGGCCAGACGACGTGGTGACAGGAGCCTTCCAGGGCTTTGATACGGGGCGCAGGCCTTTTGGGGCTCCCGGAAACAAGCCTCATTTGCATGTGGACCGAGGGCCAATCAGAGGAGCAGCCTCCGGATTAGAGACATTCCACTGCGCACAACAAGGGAGGCCGAAAACACAAAAGAGAGGAGAGAGAGAGAGAGAGAGGGAGAGAGTGAGACAGAGAGAGAGATAGAGATACAGACAGATGTGTGAGAGCTTGAGTGAGAGAGTGAGAGTGAGAAAGGGAGAGAGGGGAGAGAGAGTGAGTGAGAAAAAAGGAGAAAGAGAGAGAGTGAAAGAGAGAGGGAGAGAGAGAGTTTGAACCATTCCCTTCTCTCCCTGTTCAGGGGTCCCCGGTCTCAGCCTATTGACTGCCGGGGCCCCGGAACTGCACCAAAGGGAGATGTAAGCTCAGCTCGCGCCCTCCTTTCCTCTCTCTCTCTCTCTCTCTCTCTCTCTCTCCCGAGGGAACAAAGGATGAGAAAAGGAAAAAAAAGGATCCAAACCCCCAATGGGCGGGAGGCGGGAGGGAGGGAGGGAGGAGGGAGGGGTTGCGGGGGGGTGCAAGTGAGAGAACACGCCTGACAGGCACCGGGAGGAGGAGTAAGCTCATTTAGAAAATCGACATCCCCAGCTGAGATAAAACCAGCCGTGATTTGTACTGTATCTCGGGGGGATAAAGGCTCTTCTATTGGATTTGGGAGGCCACAGCGGACCCGGGGACGGCAGGGGAGGGGCGAGGGGCAGCGAAAGAAACGTTTCCCCGCCAGGAAAGGAGTAAAACTCCTGTAATTACTGAGGGGTGTTAAAGCGGCTGGCTGGGAGGCCCCCTCTCATTCTGGGTAGCCCACATGCTAATCTGGAAAGGACAGGAAGGTGTCTTTCCCTCACACACCGTCCTCCCAGGTAGATTAGGGCCTGACTGAGACAGGTAAGGGTGTAATCTGGGGGCATTATCAGTACCTCACCTTACAGCCCTGGTTTTCACATCACGGTCTGAGCACTGCTGGTTTTCCACACGCCCTTTACCTGGGAGTCAGGTGTGAAGACAGTCTGGCCAATCAGCAGCACTTAACCGTTCACTAGCAACACCCTTGTTGTGTGCCCCTGATTTAGATACTTTTATAACACATGGATATTCAAATCTAGATCTCAAATCCAAATCCGGCCCGGGTTTTCATTCTCCCAGGTAATAAACTGAACAATTAGTGTTACTGATTGGCCAGACTTCACACCTGACCACCAGGTAAAGGAAGGGTGAAAAACCGCCAGTTATTGGACCTCAAGGACCATGATTTGAATACCAGGGCTTTAAGGAGTAACACACGTAGAAGTGACTTAGCTTAGAGAACTGAGCGATGTCTTTGCTACCTACATGTCCAACCCATATGTGTTGGTTTGGGAGAGACAGGGAGCGATGTCACCCCCAATATTGAACCCCAATATTTTCATTTGAACTGGTCCCTAGAGTAGCTAGTATGCTTCTTGGGCAGTCCTGTCTCCTGTGTACATAGTGCACTGGCAGATGTGTGCTGTTTCAATGTGTACCGTTTAATATGCGACGTGCAGTATGCAAAAAAATATCCTAAAATAATATCCATTTTCCAACCGTGACCAAATGTGCGACCAAAATGTTTGTGTACTTCTTGAAAAGTATGCTTCTGAATATACTCAGCGAAACCCCGGAAGTAAGTATAAGTTTTAGTATTTTAAGTATACTACATTTAGAGAAAATTTTGCCTACTTAACGACTTTCTTGTCCTGTCTACTCAATGAGCATACTCAACAGTATGGAAGGGTGCTTAATCGGACACAGCCTTGGTGTTTGACTAGACAATCCAGCAGTGCGTTTCCCCCAAAATTGAAAGGAAACTTGCGCCTATAGTCCACCCATCATCAGACTACATTCTTGGGCCTGAAAAAACAGCGTCCGCAGACATCCCAGTTCGCTGGGACAGATACAGCACAGACTCCAATTACAACTTTGCCATATCCATCTTCCTTTCTCCTCCTTATCTCTCTCTATTTCTCATTTACTTTCTTTCTGTGTACAGGAGCAGCACGGTGGCGCAGTGGTTATCACTGTTGCCTCGCAAGGAGGATTGAAGTCCTGGCCGGCCTAGACCCTCTCCGTTTGCATGTCATCCCCCTGTTTGTGTGGGTTTCCTCGGGTACTCCGGTTTCCCAGGGGCTACAGATGAAAATTAGCCTCCCTTGGCTAACTCCGGCACATTTACAGAAACGTTATTAATGTGCATTGTCCCTGTGAAATAAACGAATGTATTCAAATTAAAATAACAATGACAATTTTGCACAGAAAATAATTAGGAAACCAAATTTCAGAAATCTATAAATTGATATTCTCCCAGAGTCTTGTTTTTTTGGCCATTTGTTTCTTTATCTCTTCTTTGATCACTTTCTCTCTTCTCTCTCTATCATCCATCCCTTCCTCTGACCCCCCCCCCCCCCCCCCCCCCCCACCCCCCCCCCCCCCCCCCCCCCCCCCCTCGCAGATCACAGCTCACCTTGATCAGGCCAGCCTGATAAATGACACCAAACAGGTGTGAGAGAGATATGACAGGGAGACCACATCCTCTCATCAGTGCTCAAAGCCCCCAGGCTACTCAACAAAATGAAGAACCTCTTTTTTTCCCCTTTTTTTTTGGGGAGGTGGTGTTTTGTTTTGTTTTTTGTTTTCCTTTTTTCGTTTCGTCTTTGTTTTATATATTTATTTATTTCGGCCCAGTGATGTGTATTGATTGGCGGGTTCGTAGAGAGCACGCCTTAATGTTCCGCTTTCATGTGTCCGGGCTTTGTTGTACGCCAGAACAGAACAGAACATTGCAAATTGATCTGTCTCTTTGTCGCCTTTTGTCGAGGGTGGTGGGGGGGTGGGGGCAAACTCCCATTACATTAGCGCTGTCAGCGCTGTCCCCTTCCCGTTCTCTCTCTCTCTAACTCTCTCTCTCTCTCTCTCTCTCTTCCTCCTCTTCCTCCCTCTCTCTTGTCGGATAGAATCAGCATGGCTAAACGACGAGGCCCCCGGAGCTGATTAATCTCGCCCATGCTCCGCTGCCTCCATTGATGGGTTTGCTGTTTGATGATCTATGCAATAAACGGACAGTTTTGATTGTTTGACCCCTGACCCCAACCCCACACCCCGCCCCTCGTGTACTCTCTTGAGCCGTCTCTTCCGCTAAAGTTGATGTCACACTGGCGAACAAAGCCTTTCTCAGCAGCACAGACGATACCAGTGGAGTCGTATTCATATGCCGATGTACGTATACATCACACTTTGGAATTTTTGGCACCTATAGATTATATATTCCATTTGTATAATGTAATGTCAAATGGAATAACTTAACGCAGGGGTCTGCATTTTAGCATGGAATACGCTACTTCTTAACTGGTATGGTGGTGGACTGTGGCATCTACTGCGCATGGGCAACCGACCAACTAACCCAAGGATAAAACTGTGCTATGCCAACAGATGTGAATATCTGAAAAAAAACCTCAAGGACTAGCCCACGCCATAACCCCTATATATATATATACCACCCTATAAGGCTCTTAAAGAGATTCACTGTCATGTTTCAAGCATCGATTTAGACATCGATGGACATAGTCCCGCACTGCAAAAACCGAATCTTAACAAGCATTTTAATCTTATATTTAGACTTTAGATCTTATTTCTGGTACTTTTTTGCTAAATAAGACAAACTATCTGCCAGTGGGGTGAGTTTTACTGATTTGAAGATTTGCTAATGGGGTAAGGTAATTTCACTTGTCAAACAAAAAACTTAAAACAAGCTAATATTTTCAACTTTTGAGAAAAAAAAAAGATTTATAGTCTCATTACAAAACTAAAACACTTGTTAAGACAGACATTTTTTGCAGTGCGTGCGGTTTGGCTATGTGGCATTATGGAGATGACTGCATGCTGCAGATTAGGGGGTACCCTGGTGGAGCTTTTCTGACTAAGACGGGACGCCCCCAGACTTTGGCACAGTGTTTAGGGGTGTCTCTGTGCAGAGTCTGTGAATTCCGGCGGAGTTTGAGGATTCGTGTGACCGGTCTCGATTTCCGCGGCTGATCGAACGGGCGGGCGGCTAATTGCTTGCAGCGGGGGCTTTTATAAATATTTAATTTACTGTACCTTCATTATGGCCTAATGCCGCCATTAATCCTGTAATTTCCGTTAGGAGATGGAAAATCCTTTTTTTGTGTGAAGAAAGTGCGATTATCTGAATGTAGAATGAGGCGGGAACCGGAAAGTTCAAGCAGCACGTCCATAAAATGATCTGACTAGTTTTTTTTTTTTTTTTTTTACATGAGCTCAGTAATGGTTTTTCAACAACCGTTCTGTCCATTTGTCAGGATGGTCCCACTCCCAAATCGAACCCCCACCCATCCCAAACCCTGTGGTGATAGACCTCTACAATCAACTGGGTGTCTAATGGTGGATCTGTAGAGGTCTGGTCCACTGCCTCCATATCTATCTTCTCTTCCTGAACAGGGCTGGACAGAGGCCTAGTCATGTCAATAACATGGAGGGGGAAAAATATCCCCCCGAAAAAATATATACTGTATACACAAATGACTATCCAACAGGGTTTGGAGGTCAATTCCATTTCAATTGAGTCAGTTAAGGAAACAAATAGAAATTAGATTTTCTATTCATCAATTGAATCGTTAGTTGGCTTTTCTGAATAGACCCCGACCCTGCCATCGAAATGGTGGAGCTGCAGGGTCCTTTGCAGGCGGTACAGAGGCATAAATTGGACGTGCAAAAAATGAAGATATGAAATGCGCAGGGCCACATGTATTTGAAATACTTACCATCTGTGAATAATATGGGGTACACAAAAAAGCCAAAACATCAGTCTCAGCTGTCTGTCCTTCTGCACTGCCCCCCCCGCCCCCCGCCCCACCCCATTTAGCTTATGAAATCCCCCCACAAGCTGGGCAGCGGATATTTTAGCAAAGCTCGGATGGGATTTTGGCACGTGAAGAAGGCGTGAAAATGGCGATATTCTAAGCCGTGTGTGAATGGGGCGGCTGGCATTACTGGCCTGAGCAGGCCGGGGGCGGATGGCGACTTACTCCCGCGGCGTTAATAGCGCATCCGTAGCTATCCGAGGGACTTATGGGCCTGCAATTCCACGGCTTTTAGCTCCTTTTTCAGAAATGCGGGACCCCGTGCCTTTGGGGAAAAAATAGGGATTTTTGAACATTGCTCGAAGGAATCGGGCGGCCATCAAGCTCGCTGTAACCGACGGCAACCCTTTTTTTGGTTGCAACACTGCGAACGTCAGGCCGTGAGTGGAATTGCTCATTTCATCCTGTGCAAATGGGATCATTTTTTTGGCCGAATTCGACTCGCCCGGGAACGGAAGTTTCATGATCTGCGATAAACCTGTTTGCATCAACATGGATAGGGCGTCCATTAGGGGGGTGTGTCAATAAAAACACTTTGCAAACCGCTGTGCACGTTTGGTGTCTAATAATACCAACCCAGACCACCTTTCCACCCTAACTCTGGTGCATTGGGCTATTTTGGTGCCATTTTCCTAGTCCAAATTAACCTATAATCAAACTATTTGTACTTAGGATCTCATTGGAACTGTTTTTTTTTTTTCCAAACATACTGTAGCTACATGTCTTTTTCAGGGGCCACTATAAGATCACATAAGTAGGGCGAAGTTCAGAAGTCTGTGTTCTGGTAGTGATCGTTACATCAGCGTTAGAATGCTCACTGAGAGTAATCCTCCTTAATCATCAGTCTCTTTTACACCTGGTCCGCAGGTGTGCTATAGTCTCAAAATTCCAAAATTGAAGTTGGACGCACTTTAATTTGTCACAACCATGACTTACCGCTACAGTTTGACAATTGTGCCTTGACTGCGAAAATGTCTTATTTTACAATAATCCATAAATTATTTGTGAGTATGAGTAATCATGTGGCAGAATCTGTGCTCACAAAGATACGTCTCAGTGTCTGTGCTTGTGCAAGTGTGCGTTTATATGTGTTTGTGTGTGCATGCTTATGGGTGTGTCTGTGTGTATGCATTTGTTTGTGTGTGTGTGTCTTCATGTGTGTTTGTTTGTGTGTCTGCATGTTTGTGTGTGTGTCTGTGCGTGTGTGCATGTTTGTGTGTGTGTGTGTGTGTGTGTGTGTGTGTGTGTGTGTGTGTGTGTGTGTGTGTGTGTGTTTGTGTGTGTGTCTGTGATTGTCTGTGCATGTTTGTGTGTGTGTATATGTGTGTGTGCATGCTTGTGTGTGTTTGTGTGTGTGTGTGTATGTTTGTGCATGTGTGTGCATTTTTGTGTGTGTGTGTGTGTTTGTGTGTGTGTGTGTGTGTGTGTGTGTGTGTCTGTGATTGTCTGTGCATGTTAGTGTGTTTATATGTGTTTGTGTGTATATGTGCATGTTTGTGTGTGTGTGTGTGTGTGTGTGTGTGTGTGTCTGTGATTGTCTGTGCATGTTTGTGTGTTTATATGTGTTTGTGTGTATGTGTGCATGTTTGTGTATGTGTGTGCATGTGTGTGTGTGTGTGTGTGTGTGTGTGTGTGTGTGTGTGTGTGCGTGTTTGTGAGTGTGCGTGTGTATGCATGTTTGTGAGTGTGCGTGTGTGTGCATGTTTGTGTGTGTGTGTGTGTGTGTGTGTGTGTGCGTGTTTGTGAGTGTGCGTGTGTATGCATGTTTGTGAGTGTGCGTGTGTGTGCATGTTTGTGAGTGTGCGTTTGTGTGCATGTTTGTGCGTGTGAGTGTGTGTTTGTGTGCGTGTATGCGCACGTAATAAAGAAGGAAAGACAGGGTTTAGTCTTGTTTAACAGGTACTTCAGATGCACCAGCCGTAGCTAAAGACAGCATCAGACCAATCATCAATTTTGCATCTGGGAGGAGGAGGGGAGCACCCGGTCCAAATAACAAGAAGGTGGTATATTTCTAAGAGATTGGATTTGTGTACTCCCAATTATCTGTCACCGGAGACAAATTGCCCCAATAATATATTCACATTAAGGCTGTGGATCAATTTTTAATCAAGTTGAGAATTATGGAGGAAGTGTGCTAAAATGGCCCTAGAGGAGAGCCCCTAATTCACCACCAGGAGCCTGCCCGCATTCTCCACCACCAATCAAATTATCGCCCTTCAACAATGAGCTGTGAGCATGCCTCCGGAACATTCTGCTTATGTACCCTGGCTAATGGGCTGTGTTCTGTGCCACATACAGGGGTCAAAGGTCAGGGGTCGTTGACCTCATCTAGACATTTACTCCCAGTGATGAGGTGATTATATGTTTGGCAAAGTCTGCTGCGTCCCTGCCCTACGAGTCCCTCCTCGCCGCCATTACCAATGGGTATCTGGGGTGTCCTGTCTGGGGTGTCCTGTTCTCTCTTCTTTTTTTTTACCAGCTAGAAGCAATTTGCAGTGAAAGACTTTTCGCTTTGCAGTAAACTCGGAGGGAACTGACTCGTAACGCAAAGGCCCGTAAAGTCAAGGACTCCACACTAAAGCACAAATGCATGCAAGACAAAGGAGAGTTAAGGTAATTTCAACCAACAAAAATTACATTTCCAATAATTACTCCACGGCCCCATGTGCTGCAGTCATTAAAACAAGCATGTATTACGGAAGGAAGCCGGAGGTTTGTGGACATTTCCCACAGTATAAAGAGTTAAAAACAGTGTGTGATTTCTATACTACTCCTGATTACTCATTCGGTGTGGGGAAAAGGCTATAAATCATGTTAGCAACTTGCAATAATATTGAATAAAAAACAGGAAATTGAGACAAATTACCAATTTCACAGTTAAACTCTAAAGTACAAAAAATAGTTTTTACTTGTTACAGCAACTGCAATCTTGTTTTCAAAGAACATCAGTCAAAAGAGAAAACACAATCATTGTTTACTTTTTTTTAAATAATTTCAATGAAATATTTTATAATTCTGATAATAACTGTGGGCTTCAAACAGGGTCTAGTGATTTTCGCTTCCTGAGCTGAACTACATTATTTTCTGACTTGCAGTAATAGACATACCTGCTTCACATTTTGCATCCATAGAGCTGGATATACACTCAACCATCAGGACACAATAAGAGGTACTTACATTTAAGGATTTGAACTTACTTCCTTCTGGTCATACGCCCAGCCCAGGAGCATTTCTAGGATTTTTAAAAACAATTTTGGAGGTTGGGGGGGGGGGTTGGGTGACAGGCAGTGGGGGCAAGAAGCAGTCAAAAAATTATTTTCCAAAAACAGCCATTTTCATTGGCTCAGAGCACTGTCAATGAGAAACAATCTGGAAAGGGGGCACGGTGTTGGCCAATCAGACTTCATAGGTGCCACTCTGGCCCTGGCCCTGCCCCTGGACACGCCTATGGTTCAGCCCCCCTTACCGCAACTCAACAATCCCTGTGAAACGGTCCAAGAACAATGCTTCCGTACGGTAGCAGGCTTGCCTCTTAGCTTCGTCATACTTAATGCATGATCTGCGCCAACATGTATGACTAAACGCAATCAATCATATCCTAATTTCGTCTGTGGGAGCTGCAGAACACAGGTAATTGGATCCAGCAGTTTCCTTTATAAAGACATACAGTACGGGCATTGATTGGTCGGGTTGTTTAGTTGAAATAAATTGAACATCCTTTAAGAACAAGCCAAGCATCGCGGAGGATTTAATCCGATTGAGGAACCCGGGGTCAGAGCAAAGCGGGGTTCCTCTGACTTCTCTTAATGAAGACATCTCCTACCAGCCCTGAAAACACAAGATCAATAACCTGCCGTTCAAAGGGAAGGAAATATCCCCCTCGCTGGGCAAAGTTATATTACAGCGGTTATCTCGGTATACATATGCCACTATGATCATTTATTTATAAGTATTTATTTAAATTGTTCTGTTGCAGAAAAACTATGGGAACGTACATCCTCTTGAAGGTAAGGAAGCCATTCTAATCAACAAAGCAGAGGTTTTGTTTTTTTGGGGTTTTTTTGCAGGGAAAAAGGAGGAATTGACAGAGACAGACAGCTAGCAAGGCCAAGTCGGTCACCAGCCCCACTCAGACTCACAGGGAAAAGAAATCCAGTGACGTCAACGGGAGCCAGTCAACCCAGGCCAACGTTAGCCTACCCAACCTCGAGCAAGACGAAGGAAGGGCTGTCAACAATCCCTTTGACACGCCACTGTGACACACAGACAAGACTCAGTACTGTTGATGTTGCTGCCGGCCAATGATCTTGAAGATGACCAGGGAGCGGGGGTTGGGGGTGGGGTGGGTAACTAATATGGGCTAATAAAGGACTAGTGGAAACTGTAACCCCTCCTTAGTGTGCTCCTGGTCATGTAGGCTAAAGATGTTGTTGTGGCTCGAGCCTATGACTTCTTGTCTACAGGATCCAAACCAAGGGGCTTAGAGAGGCCTTCACTGTTGAAGCTCACTTCCTGGTCTTGTGGAGAGACGTTGCTTTCGAGCACCAGCGTGGTTGGTTCCAGTATAATTATTTCAGCCACCTGTTTCAGTGTAAGTCAATGGCACCAATGTGGTCTAAATACAAAATCAATCTTTTTTTTTCCCCACAAGAACATATAGTCGCAATATGTGTTTTTTTTTTTCATGTGGCTTCCGTGGCTTCAAAAGGCTTTTCACAAGCCCACAAAAAGTCAATGGGTGACATCACAGTCACTTTGTCCATACTTTTTTTTTTTTTTTTTTTTTTACAGTCTATGGTCCAAGCAGCTCTTGTGGCAGGCGTCTCATCAGACAGGTTTTCTTGAATCTGGATCAATATGCCACTCCACAACACGTCTGCAGCTTCTAACACCCAACAGGCAGCAAGTTACAGTCTTACAACACTAAACTCGTCGACATGCCCGTCGGACCGCAATGATAAAAACGGGACTTTAACACTGTACTGGCAGTGCCAATGCAGACACAACTAAAGGCGATGGCTGTGTTCCACTTCTATGGCATGCCGCAGGGCGAATGTTTGCTTGTTCCCACTTTCCGTTTGAGAGAGGCCTGGCCAGAAAAGAAAAAGCCTTCCTTCTCAACATCTCCGGTGTTTACCCTGAGTAACTTCCAAAACGGTTTGGAAACTGGAGCTGGCTTGTTTTTTCACGGGACAGACAGTGAGCCCCTTCCTGCACCCCCCCCCCCCCCCCCCCACCCTGGTTCTTTTAACTTAAATTAGCAGTTACTCCACATTTGAGGAAGTCTGCTGGGCTGTGAGCTTCCAACAAAAAAAAATAAAACTCCCCTCTGAAGGACCAAGGCTCACATTTGGGATACTCTCTAGATATCGCCAACTCCTACTCCCCCCCCCAAAATTACAATTGAGAAAGAGCCTCTTTTCCGCCAAGACTGTGAGGTAGGCTGAGTGCTGTTTCTGTTTTCTTTGTTAAACTTTTATGCTAAGAGCTGGAAATATATTTTCCACCCAGAAAAACTGACTTACGCTTCCCAAGCAGAGGGCCTCTTAAACCACGCAGAAAAAAATAGAAAAGACGTTTGGGAGAAGCCTGTTTGTTTTTGCTCTTCTTGTGCAACACTAATTATGTTCTGCTGACTCAGCCTCCGTTGTATGATGCAATGTTACGGGAAATGCAGGTTTCCGTAAAAAGGGGCGTATTTTGGGGTGTGCTCTGCCCTGCAGTTGTACTCCAGAGGCTGATTGTGAGAAGCCTTGTATGAATGTGTACGATGGAGTTAGATACTGTACAAGTGTTTGTGTGTAAGTCGCTGGGTATGAGTCAAGGGGTTTTTTTGTGTGTGCTATTGTGTATGAATGAGTGTGATTCTATACAAACGTTTGTGTAGGAGTTATTGTGTACGAGTGAGTGTGATTCTATAGAAGATTGTGTGCATCAGGAGGAGTGTGTATGAGTTGTGTACGAGTGAGTGTGATTCTATAGAAGATTGTGTGCATCATGAGGAGTGTGTATGAGCTGTTGTGTACGAGTGAGTGTGATTCTATAGGAAATTCTGTGCATCATGAGGAGTGTGTATGAGTTGTTGTGTATGAGTGAGTGTGATTCTATAGAAGATTCTGTGCATCAGAAGGAGTGTGTATGAGCTGTTGTGTATGAGTGAGTGTGATTCTATAGGAGATTCTGTGCATCATGAGGAGTGTGTATGAGTTGTTGTGTATGAGTGAGTGTGATTCTATAGAAGATTCTGTGCATCAGAAGGAGTGTGTATGAGTTGTTGTGTATGAGTGAGTGTGATTCTATAGAAGATTCTGTGCATCATGAGGAGTGTGTATGAGTTGTTGTGTATGAGTGAGTGTGATTCTATAGAAGATTCTGTGCATCAGAAGGAGTGTGTATGAGTTGTTGTGTATGAGTGAGTGTGATTCTATAGAAGTTTCTGTGCATCAGGAGGAGTGTGTATGAGTTGTTGTGTATGAGTGAGTGTGATTCTATAGAAGTTTCTGTGCATCAGGAGGAGTGTGTATGAGTTGTTGTGTATGAGTAAGTGTGATTCTATAGAAGATGCTGTGCATCAGGAGGAGTGTGTATGAGTTGTTGTGTATGAGTGAGTGTGATTCTATAGAAGATTCTGTGCATCAGGAGGAGTGTGTATGAGTTGTTGTGTATGAGTGAGTGTGATTCTATAGAAGATTCTGTGCATCAGGAGGAGTGTGTATGAGTTGTTGTGTATGAGTGAGTGTGATTCTATAGAAGATGCTGTGCATCAGGAGGAGTGTGTATGAGCTGTTGTGTATGAGTGCTGATGTGTGGTAAACGGAGTCTGCAGGCCCAGACCAATCACCACAAAAAGAGCAGGCCCCTGGTGTCTGATGTGTTTTTCATGTTAACACATCCTACCTCTTAATGTACGTTTTCCGATGGCAGCCCTGCCAAGCCCAGTTAAAATGTTTTCTTGGTACGACACAGTTTCTACGTCTGAATTAAATTTTCATACTTTTGTATTTTTTCCCCCCTCGTGCTTTTTTCATTTTCGCACTTTCAGCTCCTACTTTTCCCCGTCCAATCTCTGAGCAGCGGCAAAGGCACACGCAGGACCGCAAGTCCGCTGCATTTTGCTGGTCAATGAATCTTTTAAAGCTTTGGAATGAGAGGAAAACTGAGGTCAACTGGCCCTCTGGCTCCATCGGAAGCAGAGCAAGAAAAATAATTACAGCAAAACCTCAAAGACCAAGACTTTTTTTTTTCCCGTCAATATGGAATGTGTTTGTGAGAAGTCTGATAAATGTTTGGAGTGCCGGGTTTTACCTGCACTCTCCTCGTGGAGAGCTGGATCAGAGGATATTATACGCTCATTTCCAAAGAAACATGTGAAGCCTTTTACTTTCAATTCATGTAATGTGTTTCAGATTACACGTACATTACAATGCAAGGACAATGCAGCCAAGTGAAGCCAGGTTAGGCGCATGTGTGCGAGCGTGCGCACGCGCTCCATGACAATGCTTTCAGCTCCTCTATTAAAAAAAGGTTCTGGAATTCCTATCCTGGGTCCTTCTGTGATGTCACCGGCTACTTGTGTTTGTGTCGAGTATGATGCAACAGAAGCCTGTCACTTTGGACTGTGACCTCACAGGAGGACTGGGGGGGCAGGAGACACTACAGGATTCTACTGTATCCCGCCGTTCCCACAGTGCTTTACATTGTGGCAGGTCTTCAGATTTTCCGAGAGAACCAGAAAGGCAGAGTTCATTCCCTCTGGTCAGATCCATGCTCTTGTCTCGTCCTCTTGTTTTTTTCTTACAGTGTTAAGAGGCAGAGTCAGGGTGGCTCAGTTTGAATATAGACCGGGAAACGATTGTTTGGACATAACAAGCATTTAAATCAGCTTCACAAAGGCCAGTGACCTTGTATATGCTTAGTTTGTAAAGCTAAACTCTGAAATTCCAATAGCATCTACTGTACCGATGCATATTGACTTTTCCCCCAAAAAAATCTTTAATTAATTTCCAGAAACAAGTAGCTGCGTGTTAGAAATCAGCCCTTTAACACCGATGATGTAACACAATATCAGCTGTTATAGAACTGACCACAAGGTCATTCCAGGTTGTGGAATTCTGACAGTAATGACAGATACACATTACCACTCTTTTATTGGCTGCTTCCCATCTGCCAATCAGGTGAGGGAGCAGAAAGAGCTCCAGCAGGGATTTGGCAAACTCACTCCAGGAAAAAAAAATAAAAAATTGCCTCTGATCCAGAGCAAAGGAAACGAACATCAACTTCACAACATTATAACGGGATTAGAGTAAATATCTCTTGATAATGTTTTGGCAATCGACTTGATTTATGCTCTGAAATAAATGACTTGTGCCGATTAGAGAGCATAATTACCCCTGTGCTCGTCTCAGATGTTTGCTGGCTTACATTCAGACTGTTTTCATTTCAACATTTATGTACTTTATTCCGTGAGTCATTCATTGAAAGAAAAGACGAAAAAAAACATCGCTGCATTTTCATACTATAATAGATCATCTTCCCTGAGTGTTTATACCGCTCTCTGACAGGAGCGTTTTTTGAAAATGTGACTAATTATTATTCAAAATCAAAAAGAAAAATAACCAAGGGGAATTATACGTACATACTACTGTAATGTCCAGGCCCCGGCATGTTTGCAAAGCTCCCATATTGATGACCTTTATCCTTATGCTGCATGTGCCAGTGCTTTGTGACACAAACACCGACTTTTGCTGGAAGTCCAAAGAAGCTCAATGGATTATGAAAGAAGAGAAGGCAGCATGTCCGGTATAGGCTCCTCCCATCAGAAAACCGTTCCGCGCCTGATTCGAACGGGTCAATAGACAGTAAATACAAAAAGATTTTTGGAATCGTAGCTGGACGGGTCACCGTTCCTGCCGCCATCTCGCCACGTCCGCGCCACGTCCGACCCCAAGTGTCTGGGTGGAGAGAGAGAGAGAGAGACAATCGACCCTCCTCTGCACATTTGATCCGCCACAGATTTGAACATCAGGAGAGGAGACGGCCGAGAGGTAACATGTTTTACATTTGCTTTTGTCTTTCCTTGTAAATCAATGGCTCGGACTCACAACTGATTACTGGGAGTCCAGACGGGTATGCAAGGAGAGAAGGCAGAGACGCGGTGATCTCGGAGGCAGACGAAAGGCCCAAGGAGTCTGCAATTGATTGGCGGGGACTAGAGGTTAGACTATTAGCAGACAAACACGTTTCCCCTCACAGCCAAATGCAGCTATTGCCCGCACACGTCGCCAAAGCCAAAAAATACCAGGCACGCTGACAGCTTGGTGAACACATTTTCAGTGCAAATACACACATATACACACACATGAACACACACACACAAGTGCACACACACATACATGCACACACGCACATGCACGTACACACACACACAAACAGGCCTGGATTCTTTACCACTGAGGTCTTTAAAATATGTATAATGATTAGTGGGGGGGGCCTCTGTAGACATGTCTGTCAGGCATTTGAATTCAGAATGACTTGCAGGTAAGTGGGTAAGAGATTCAGCCCAGTTTAAATATTGATAGAGTCCTCCACCAACCATACATCCGAATGCATTAGCAAACACATTTGATGAGTGTTTTTTTTTTGTTTTTTTTAAATATTCGTTTTCATATATGTGCAGCTCCACCATACGCATGTTTTTCCAAGCTTAAGCTCCCGTACGGCACTGTGAAATACATCACAAACTGTGCCACCATGACCAGACCAGTCCGTTCGGCCCTGTTATTAGTGGTCAAACATAACTCCGTCTGTTCAAATGCAGTCTGACAATATACTGTCCTGGCTGAATTTCACTTAACGGCTCTTCGCTGCAGAGAGGGGTGCTGGGTAGTGTGTTAACATGAAAAACAGAAGAAGAAGAAAAACCTCTAAATATGGGGCAGGTCCTGCAGAGAGCGTAGACAGAATAAGGCGGGTGAGTCACACGTCGTTTTCTCCCCGATGCACTTAATTTATGTGTTCCAAATACAGCGTCTATTTGGAGATTTTGTGGATCTTCAATGGCTCACAATGAACACAACGGGCTCAAGAATGTCATTTATATTTGGTGATGTCATTTATATTTGGTGTAAATTAACTAATGTAGAGCATGTCAATTTCTAAACAAACTTTTGATATACAACACAACAGAGAGAGAGGGGTGGGGGGTATATTTCAGTAATGGGGCCTCACGGTGTTTGAGAGAAGATTCCAGAGAGAGTAAAACTGATGTTCTGGCATTGGAAAAAAAACTCTTAACACTGAGGGGAAATAAAAGAGGCATTCACAGGGCAGGTGTGGGGGGGAGGGGGGGGGGGGGGCATCGTAGCGTCAGTCAGATGAACGCCGCGCAAATAGGACGGAGGCGCAAATAGGACCGGGCCTCAGCGGCGCTCTCTCATTTCTCACGACACTAAACAAACCGCCCTGAATACCCCAGGCCCTGAAATCCAGGGCTAAATTACACATCCTCCGAAAAATGTGTCCAGAGACTCAATGATAACCTGCCACTGTGGTGGACGAATTGAACCCCACCGTATATTTTACATTCTGTCCCAGATACAATACGGAGCAATTTTGTTTTTGTACTCGCGTTGCAAATGAACTATATTGATTACGAGCCCTGGTTTACACATTGAGTTAGTGCAGCCAGGAGGGTGCCATTAAAGAAGCCCCCCAACAAACATATTCTTTCACCTGATGGTCAATGACTGTAATAAAATTGTCTGTGCTTTGTCAATCTCCTCCCCCACACCATCACCCTTAATTCGCAAAGAAAAGCCTTTGGCAAAACCGCTCCTGTTATATTTATGAACTTTGAGTTGATGGATAGACATAATGAGCCGATAATCTAGCCCCATATGACGGATAGAGACTCCCAAAATCCATTTTTTTAAATGTGCAGACAGAGCTTAAGGTAGTCTGGAGCTCTTATAGTTCATGCAGTTAAGGACCTCTGAAGAGATCGTTTGTTTCCCATCAGGCCAAAGTGAAACCATACGGACTGCAAACAAACAGTTATATATCGGGTGTGAAATTTTACAAATACACATTGTTAATTCTCAGTTATACTAGCGAATAGACCAGTTTTGGAATGAGTCAATGCAAATTTTCAAATCAAGGGATTCATGGGCGAATGCTGTTACATTCTCTAATATTTGTCCCATATTCCACTCTCAGAAGAAAGGGTTCCAAAAGGTTCCGATGTGTCTCCATAGAGGACCCCTATCTAGTTTAGGGGCTCTATTTTCAAACCGGCGCAAACCAGCGCAAGGGGACGGTATAGTCAAACGCAAGCTTGTTGACAGCATCAACGTCTTAAAACTGGCGCTATGGCGTTTCTCAGCAATACCGCTAGGATCAACAAATTCTCAACATAACATCCTTTCGCTTGCGCTGCAGTGGGATGGGTGGCGCTGTCTGGGGCGTGTTCTAAAATACTTTTGGCGTAGTGACAATTTGAACCAACGAAAACCCATTGCGGGTTAGCGGCAACGCAATAGACTCTGGCAATTTGGCAACTTATTAGTCATGTAGTTCTATGTAGTGTCTATAGGTGATGCCAACATTACACTTCCATTTAATGAACAAATAGCCTATAATTATTATTATTAATTAATTTTAATTTAAACTACTAGAATAAAACAGGACAGCTTACAAGAAACTTGCGATCATGTAGGCCAATAGCCTATAATATATAAATTACACATTGGCACAGTTGAATCATAAGCCTACCACTACACAATACACAGAAAGGATATACTTTCAGCGGGTGTCCTTCCTCAACTATACGGACAATGAATGCAGTAAAAAGTCAAAACTCGCATTTTTTCTCAAGTGTGGGTTCCCCGGGGTGCTTGGTGCTATCGACTGCACGCACATACAAATCCGCGCACCACCCGAGCATGCAATAGTTTTCGTCAATCGCAAAGGAACACATTCCATCAATGTCCAGGTGACATGCGACAAAATTAGCTTGCCCCACCTGCACCAGTGGTCGCGGTCCCCATCACAGCCAGAGCAAAGAGAAATCAACTGGCTGAGCGGTTTAATAGGGCTAGATAAATGGTAAGTATCGGATCAGCTTTTAAAATGAACATTTCAATGCATGTTCCCACGTAGAATCATACACACATCCAAGTTGACGGTCCAGTGCGTTTGGGTTGCTCATTATGAAATTGCATGGAGCGATTGTGTTCCAACTGGCTTTTTTTTAAAGCATGAGAACAACAATTTGATTGACTACCATAGAGACACACCTTGGACATTTAAACCCAGCCTTTTAGCAATACCGCCATAAGGTGCGCCAAGATTGCCGTCATGAAATTACCAAATTTCTCGCCGACACGCCCTCAGAGCGATACCGCCAAGCGCTTACTCTTGCGTTCACCATTGCGTTTGGTTTATTAAAATAGAGCCCTAAGGGTTCTTTGTTGGGAAAAATGGTTAAATCTGGGAGATTTCACTCTTTTTACAGCTACCATAGAGGGTTCCATAAAAACGATGAAATGATTCCTCGAAAGATCCCATAGACCTAGTAGCCTTTTTTTAACCTGTATACAGATCTTAACTGAACTGACACAGACCAGCAATATTTTATCATGACTTGAAATTGGCAGTGCTGTGTAACTTTACACCCCTGAACAAGGAGGAGCAAGATCGTAATCGTGATGCTGGTGTTGTTACCTCGTCAAGAGCTTTATCAGGAATAATTTCAACAATTAAACATTTACATATTCCATAAATTCACATGTCCAGGAGACAGGTACACTCTGTTTCCACAATCTACTTTCCCTTTACAGTGTTTCTTAAGCAGTGACACAGTCCAAATAAAAACCAGCGATACTTTTAAAGTACACTGTCACCGGTAATTAACATCAGTATAGTTTGAATAACTCCATAATTTACACTTTGGTTTGACACCTTTTTAGCTTCCTGAGATATTTAATAGAATCCCTACTACTTTACATTACGTTACAGTTTGGTTAAATTCATTCTCTAAATTATACTTTCATTTTTTTTTAAATAACACATTTTATTAAATAATACATTTAAGTTGTTCTGTCACAAATTCTTATAGTTTTACCCAATTCTAGTTAGTTTACCAGATAGGCCTGTTTTGTGAATAGTCTTATGAATTGCCTTTTAGGTTATGGTTTTATGGTGCATTCACTTTATGAACTTATATGTCCTTAGAACCGTTTTTTCCCTTTACAACTGTGGTTTAAATGAGATAATTATTTTAACTTGTGACGTCACACCTACCACCAAGAGGCTATTCTCTGAAAAGTGACAAACCGTTCCATACCATTTTGAACAAACTTGTAGCCGACATCTCACTGGAGCTTGAAATGAATAGAGTATATTTTTTCAAAATTATATACCCTAAGAAAATGTATAATTGGCCATACCAAGCATGAACCAAACGTCTCTAGGGAAGAATCATAAATGTTGGGTACATCCAACCGAAAAAACTTTCAGAGTAAGAACCCGAGGTGCCGTTTAATTGGCACCTAAATGTTTTACGTCAAAGTGCGTTAAAATGGCATAAAGATTTAGTACACAGGGCCTATGCAGCTGGATGAATATTTTATATTGTTTGCTCTAAAGCCTTAATTGATAAATGGCAAAGCAAGGTCACTCTAACGTGATGTATTGTGACAAAGTTAAACACCTCAGCCGACTCAAAAAGAAACACAAATATTTTGTCTGAGATTTATAATGCTCATTTGTCATTATAGAGCTGACAAAGCCTTCCCACAATCACGGGCCCGCTAAAAGGCCTCTGTGACATGTTAATGGGTTTTATTTCTGATATGCTGGAATTTGAGAGCGATAGAGACTGCAAACCAACCGAATGTGAAGCCTGTGAGTTTTTTCCCTGCCTCTGTCGCCTTAGGCTTGCTCTCGTACGGGTTTAGGCCGGGTTTCTGTGAAGCGTATTGTGACAATTGTTGGTGAAATGCGCTATATGAACACACGTTGATTTGATTTGATTAGACTTGGAATGACAGCTTAGGAAAGTGCTCCCAAGTAACAGTCAGCCACGTACACCGCTGACATGTTGTTATCGATACAATCAGGCTGGTACTGGCTTTAACCTGAGTCCACATGCTAATCAAAGAAACCGCTCACTCTGTTCAGTTGGCAAATAGGCCTGCGGTTTGTAAGGCTCTTAGCTATGCTCAAGGATGGGGGAGAAAAGCATGCTAAAACTACAAAAACCCTCCCAAAACATGTTTCATCCAGAAGTCTTCTGCTTGTTATGTTTACATTGTGCTGCTGTCCTGGCCACGGTTCACTTGTAAAGAAGATGTAGGCTAAATCTCACTGTGACGTACCCTGGTAAAATAAAGGACTTTTCTTTTCTTAAACGACAATCAAAATGGCGGAGGCATAGGCTGCGTTGCAGGTGGCACAAAACCACACAACAAAAAAAGAAGTGAGCAACCCATATCACACATGGATGCAAATACATATTTCAGGTACATATACTTTAAATACAACCCATGTCCTGGCTACACTTCAAAGGACTGAGCAGGGGATTGATGATGGGGGGAGATTAAAGGACTGAGCAGGGGATTGATGATGGGGGGAGATTAAAGGACTGAGCAGGGGATTGATGATGGGGGGAGATTAAAGGACTGAGCAGGGGATTGATGATGGGGGGAGATTAAAGGACTGAGCAGGGGATTGATGATAGGGGGAGATTAAAGGACTGAGCAGGGGATTGATGATAGGGGGAGATTAAAGGACTAAGCAGGGGATTGATGATGGGGGGAGATTAAAGGACTGAGCAGGGGATTGATGATGGGGGGAGATTAAAGGACTAAGCAGGGGATTGATGATAGGGGGAGATTAAAGGACTAAGCAGGGGATTGATGATGGGGGGAGATTAAAGGACTGAGCAGGGGATTGATGATAGGGGGAGATTAAAGGACGGAGCAGGGGATTGATGATAGGGGGAGATTAAAGGACTAAGCAGGGGATTGATGATAGGGGGAGATTAAAGGACGGAGCAGGGGATTGATGATAGGGGGAGATTAAAGGACTAAGCAGGGGATTGATGATAGGGGGAGATTAAAGGACTAAGCAGGGGATTGATGATAGGGGGAGATTAAAGGACTAAGCAGGGGATTGATGATAGGGGGAGATTAAAGGACTAAGCAGGGGATTGATGATAGGGGGAGATTAAAGGACGGAGCAGGGGATTGATGATAGGGGGAGATTAAAGGACGGAGCAGGGGATTGATGATGGGGGGAGATTAAAGGACTGAGCAGGGGATTGATGATAGGGGGAGATTAAAGGACTAAGCAGGGGATTGATGATGGGGGGAGATTAAAGGACTAAGCAGGGGATTGATGATAGGGGGAGATTAAAGGACTAAGCAGGGGATTGATGATGGGGGGAGATTAAAGGACGGAGCAGGGGATTGATGATGGGGGGAGATTAAAGAACTGAGCAGGGGATTGATGATGGGGGGAGATTAAAGGACTGAGCAGGGGATTGATGATGGGGGGAGATTAAAGGACTGAGCAGGGGATTGATGATGGGGGGAGATTAAAGGACTGAGCAGGGGATTGATGATGGGGGGAGATTAAAGGACTAAGCAGGGGATTGATGATGGGCGGAGATTAAAGCCTGGGTCGAAGGCTTTTAAACCCTCGGGTAGCTATCTCACACGTTAGGTTTCCACGGAGACAGAACAGAGTGTCTGACGTCCGACTATCATGTGCAAGTAGCCTAATCGGACGATTAAAAATTCCACGACTTCAACTCCTCGTAACCGTAGCGTGCCGCTCGGCACAGAAACCCCGCCGCAGGTATTAGTCTAAGTCTATAGTCTAAGTGGTTTTATGCAACAACAAAAAAAGAAAAGGTTTCAAACACGTTACTACCAGAGGTGTGTTCAAATTCAGCGAACAAGGCGAACGTTTGCCAACGTTTGCAAACTATTTCAAACTTTTTTTCCGTTAGCTTTGTGTTCGCCGCAAACGTTTGCAAACATAAGCGAACGGGTCTGAAAAGGTAGTTTAGCAGCGAACAAAATGGACGCTGGACTGAGGGAAATGTGTTCCCCAGATGGAGATTTCAATTGAAGATACCGGTAACGCAAACAATTTGGAACGTCCTTAAAAAGCCGTTCAAATTTAACCGCTCAAAGAGAACACGTTTGCCACGCACGTTCGGCTCCGTTCGCTGAATTTGAACGCACCTCTGAGAGGATCTGAACACATCGATGCCCGTTACGCGATAATTAGCCTACTGCCCACTTTCAGCTACACGCCCACGTATCGCCACCGATATTTTATTTGCGCTCACACCTCTACACACACACACACACCTTTGCCGGTCCCTAATTCCCCTTCCTCCCCCCCCCCCGCGCCTAAAGAGGGGGCGTGCGGATGTGGAGTGGGTGTTAATCCTGGGTGTCAGCGCACCCCAAGGACCCATCTGGGCTGCTTTATTAATTTATAAGGTTTAACCACACTGCGTCTCATCATTGGGGCGCAAGAGGTGTCGAGGGGCACCCCGTTCTCTGTCCCACCTGCCATTTCTAACAACCTGGCCCCAGTTAATGAGCTAACATTTCACACACTGTCACACAGGTGTCGATTCATCATACAGCAGCCTCCATATATGTACATAATATCTTAAAATAAGAATCACATTAAATAAGGTGAGGAGTATGCATGCTTGCACACACATATGCATGGAACATATTACTCAGTGTAGAAGTGTAACATAAATTGCATTAAGTTAAATAAGTCTGGGTTTGTGTAGGCTATCGGAACATATTTTTTAAATAGTTGCGTTAGCCTATATAGCCTAAACCAAGTTATAATAATTTATCATTATTATTATTATTATATAGGCTAAGGCATGACATAAGAGCAAAAAGCACTTGAAACATCCTTTATGGTTTCTGGCTGTTCTGTGGTGAATAATCTTATGTCCAAATGAAGTGGGCCTGTGGATGAAGCCGTCCATCCAGCCATCCACTATCTAACCCGTTTATTCCTGATCAGGGTCACGGGGGGGCTGGAGCCTATCCCAGCATGCATTGGGCGAGAGACAGGAATACACCCACGACCGGTCGCCAATCTATCGCAGGGCACACACACCATTCACTCACACACTCATACCTATGGGCAATTTAGAGTCTCCAATTAGCCTAGCCTGCATATCCTTGGACTGTGGGAGGAAACCGGAGTACCCGGAGGAAACCCACGCGGACACGGGGAGAACATGCAAACTCGGCCAGGATTCAAACTCGGTACCTTCTTGCTGTGAGGCGACAGTGCTAACCACTGCACCACCGTGCCGCCTGGATGAAGCCCGGCCCAGCCTTACTCATATCCCGGTTCACCAGCTCAAACATGTTCCAAACTCCCCCTCTGAACGGTAAGCCGCTTCAACCCTCCATATGCTGTATCCCAGGCTATCCTACCGCTCAGATATGGCAACCCAGCAGACGCTTCCTGGCTCACCACCAGTCACCTACTGCCATCCAGTGGCAGGTGGCGGTAAAACACCCCAAGTGGACCAAAGCTCTTCAAGGGGAGGGCGTTCCTGTTGGATTTAAACTGCCCTTCACCTTGTTCTACCGACACTATCGGTACGTTTATAGTCAGGCACTTACCTTAACATCGTAAAATAATGTTTTCACTTGAACATGTGTCATCTAATATTTGTCAAATTAATTTTAAATGACCGCAGCACGCCACGCTGGCAAAAGCTTATTGTTTTGGCTTCAGTTCTATTCAGTGTGGCACAGGTCTTTGGTATTCATCAACATCCTGACGGACTAATCTTTAAACAGTTTGAGTTCTGTATTGATATGATACTTGCAGTTTTTGTGTAATTAAAATATGTCAATATGTTTGCGCCCAACAAATCCTATTGAGAGCAATAAAGTTACCGGTTGTATTAGATTAGTGATGTAGGCCTACGTTTGCTCTACAATATGCAGGACATTTGCATAGCATTTCTTCTCTCTTTGTAATCAATCTGAATGTATTTCAGATTTAGGCAATCATAATGTATTCATTTTTTTCAGCATCCCTGACAAAAAAGTAATAACTTTTTAAAAGTATACTTTTTTAAGTACTTTATAAAACAAAGTACTATAAGTACCATTTTAAGTACACTGAAAGTATTTCCTGGAACTATACTTTAAGTATACCATTTATCAACTACTTCTGAACTTGTATCCTAAATTGGTAAACTTTAAGTATACTTTAAACCGTGAACTAAAGTTTACTTCTGGAAAGTTAAGTGAAAGTGCCCCTTTAAGTACACTAACTGGAATATAGTTCAGAAAAAAGTACACTTAAGGCATACTTTTATAAACTTTTTTTTTTTGTAAGGGATATACTGTACCTTTCACTGGTTACTACGGTGACAGGAAGCGCTGTGGGGAGGAATGTAAGATAAAGAGAGGTCAGAATGCTAAAGCGTGGCTTTTCTCCACGGCGTTGGCCACGGAGGGAAACCTGATACGTTCAAAAACCGCTCGCTCGTGTTTCTTACCCTCCTCTGAGATGCACGCTTGGAGTGAGTGAGTCGGCGGTTTAAGATTAAGCCCCAGCGATACTGAGTAATGCGCGGGGAACAACTCTCTTTTTTCGCCGAGCCTTAGCACCCATTGGTCAAACGCCTGCGCATTCCAAACAAGCCCCTGACCCTCGTCACGTCACCACAGAGATGATTAATAGTGTTCCCTGCTAACAACATCCACAGGTAAAATCTGCACATCTGGAAGCCCACAAACTTGCAACAATATAACCTGTGTCAGCTGCAGTGACTTAACCATTTGAAGAGTATGTTACTTTTTTAGAATGTTTTTTTTTTTAATTCTAAGGATTCTACTGGCCATTGTTTTGCTAAGTAAAGCAATGGCTAGTATATAAATTGAATAGTAGTGCGATGATCAGTTTATCCTAATAAATGTACTGTTGTGGGTATTATTGTGCATACTATTGCATAGGACCATGTGCTACAGCAGGGATCTCAAACTCAAATCTTGGTGGGCCGCTGTGTCTCCTCGTTTTTTTATGTGTTCCTGCACTTAAGTGTTTAATTTAAGTCATTGATTGGCTGAAGAGTCTGCAAATCTTGTTTCTGAGGCCTATATCAGTTGCTGATTGAAAGGAAATCACAAAAAAGCAGCAGAGACTGTGGCCCTCTGGGACTGGAGTATGAGACCCCTGTTCTACAGCATTCATCTCCTGAGTTAATATGATTTTTTTTTCCCATTGCAATAAAAGCTGTGAAACACTTTCTGACACAGTTTGAGAACAGACGGAGACACACGTGAGTCCTGGATTCTCAGCATGCAGAGCGAAGGGTTGAGGTCACTTCAGTTCTATTTCAGTTACAATTCAAATTTAATTTAATTAATGAACTGAAAAAACACCATCATTTTCTATGATGATTTTTTTTCATTAATGTTTAATTAATTAACTGAACTTTGATTCAGTTCCAGAAATTACTTCAGCCTAACCGTCCGGAAAAAATATCGGTCTCTCTTTCTCAGAGTACAATCTGGTAAGTGTATTTATGACCAGGGCTGTGTTCCAGATAAGAAAACACTACAGTCTGGCACACTGAATACCCAGTGTCAGAGCCCCATGGGTGACAGGGTGCTGACAGGGTGATTGTGAGGGGATGATTGTAACAGGGTGATTGTGAGAGGGTGATTGTGATAGGGTGTTTGTGACAGGGTGATTGTGATAGGGTGTTTGTGACAGGGTTACTGTGATAAGGTGATTGTGACAGGGTGATTGTAACAGGGTGATTGTGAGGGGATGATTGTAACAGGGTGATTGTGATAGGGTGATTGTGAGCAGGTGAATGTAACAGGGTGATTGTGAGGGGATGATTGTAACAGGGTGATTGTGAGAGGGTGATTGTGTCAGGGTGATTATGAGAGGGTGATTGTGTCAGGGTGTTTATGACAGGCTGATTGTGACAGAGTCATTCTGATAGGGTGATTGTGAGGGGGTGTTTGTGACAGGGTGATTGTATCAGGGTGTTTGTGACAGGGTGATTGTGAGGGGGTGATTGGAACAGGGTGATTGTGATAGGGTAATTATAACAGGGTGCTTGTGAGGGGGTGATTGGAACAGGGTGATTGTGATAGGGTGATTGGAACAGGGTGATTGTGATAGGGTGATTGTGAGGGGGTGATTGGAACAGGGTGATTGTGAGAGGATGATTGGAACAGGGTGATTGTGATAGGGTGATTGTGAGGGGGTGATTGGAACAGGGTGATTGTGAGAGGATGATTGTAATAGGGTGATTGTGTCAGGGTGTTTGTGAGAGGGTGATTGGAACAGGGTGATTGTGAGAGGATGATTGGAACAGGGTGATTGTGATAGGGTGATTGTGAGGGGGTGATTGGAACAGGGTGATTGTGAGAGGATGATTGTGAGGGGGTGATTGGAACAGGGTGATTGTGAGAGGATGATTGTAATAGGGTGATTGTGTCAGGGTGTTTGTGACAGGGTGATTGGAACAGGGTGATTGTGATAGGGTGATTGTGAAGGGGTGATTGGAACAGGGTGATTGTGAGAGGATGATTGGAACAGGGTGATTGTGATAGGGTGATTGTGAGGGGGTGATTGGAACAGGGTGATTGTGAGAGGATGATTGTAATAGGGTGATTGTGTCAGGGTGTTTGTGACAGGGTGATTGGAACAGGGTGATTGTGATAGGGTGATTGTGAGGGGGTGATTGGAACAGGGTGATTGTGAGAGGATGATTGGAACAGGGTGATTGTGAGAGGATGATTGTAATAGGGTGATTGGAACAGGGTGATTGTGATAGGGTGATTGTGAGGGGGTGATTGGAACAGGGTGATATTGAGAGGATGATTGGAAGGATGATTGTAATAGGGTGATTGTGTCAGGGTGTTTGTGACAGGGTGATTGGAACAGGGTGATTGTGAGAGGATGATTGTAATAGGGTGATTGTGTACAGTGTGACGTCGATTCTTAAATACATTACTCATCACTTCAGGTTAAAAATTCAGTGGATGCACCAACACAACATCCTGGACATGCCATGCCCATTGCCACGCTCATTGCCACGCCCATTGCCACGCCCACTGCCACGCTCATTATCAGCACGCACATCTCAGACTGTAGCAGAGTGTCATAAACTCTAGACTGAGCGTAGGGTTAAAGGTGAACCAAAATCTTTTGGATATCGTCAACACCTTCGATAGAGGCTTAAAGAGAGGCAGTTCCTGATCGCAAACAAAGTCCAACCCAGGAGTCGCGCTCACACTCAACAGACCTGAGGCTTACGTGAACGACGAAGGTGGCGAGTCGTAACGGTGCAGGCATAGCATGCTTGTTTTGTTTTTTGTTGGGGGGGGTTGTGTTGTGGGACGCGGGAGTCCAGGACACCCTCCTGGAGCTTGCGCGGCTGTTCCGCCGCCTCACGCTGATTGGCAGGAGGGAACAGAGAAACCCGGCTGGCGGGTATTACAGCCCGGATAGAAATCTCATTAGTACCTGCTACGCCAATAAACAGGGCGCAGAATAAAACCATTGAGACCTGCGCATTATAGAGCGAGAGGCTGCGCCTAAGAAGGAAATCAGCGTGACCCGGATTCCGGCCCAGCGAGGGACGGCTTTTCAGACGACGGCAACAGAAACTAAGCCATCTGGAGAGAGAAAGAGTGGAAAAAAAGGGAATTTAAATGCAGTTTCTGGGGGAAGAAAGGAGCGGGAAAAAAGAAGGGGGGTCGTTTGTGTATAAGGACGAAATTAGGAGTTTTTTTTTTTTTTAAAGAATAATAAAATCTGTGATGGAACGGGGAAAAGCCTTTGATGGAAGCTCACGCGCTTATCCGCTCAGCGGCGGCTCCCGGTCCGCAGCGCCAGTGTGACGGGGTTCCGCTGGAAATCCGAGGCGAAGTTGTGACCGCGGGAACGCGAGGAGAATTCCGTACTGAGTGACGTTCCCCGTTGCGCTGGGCCTGGATTACTGGAGTCCGACCCTATTCCTAACCTCATCTCCAACAAACACCCCCCCCCTCCCCCTTCCGCCAAAAAAAAAAGAACTTAGAACTGATCCAAAAACAGGGCTTAATAATCTAAAACCCTGAGTGACACATCCAGGGCCCTCTGCTCTGGTGTCCAATGGGAAGATGGCAGCGCGGGAGGTGTGATTCCGCACAATTGCCACAGCGTTCCCGTCATTCCAAGAAAGGAGGAAAGACGTTGTCCCGACTGAGCCCATCTCACCTGGAATGACCCCAAGAGATCCCACGCTAATATGAGCCTGATGCACTATGAGACTGTACAGTAATATGAGCCTAATGCACTATGAGACTGTACAGTAATATGAGCCTCATGCACTATGAGACTGTACAGTAATATGAGCCTAATGCACTATGAGACTGTACAGTAATATGAGCCTAATGCACTATGAGACTGTACAGTAATATGAGCCTCATGCACTATGAGACTGTACAGTAATATGAGCCTAATGCACTATGAGACTGTACAGTAATATGAGCCTCAGGCACTATGAGACTGTACAGTAATATGAGCCTCATGCACTATGAGACTGTACAGTAATATGAGCCTAATGCACTATGAGACTGTACAGTAATATGAGCCTAATGCACTATGAGACTGTACAGTAATATGAGCCTGATGCCCTATGAGACTGTACAGTAATATGAGTCTAATGCACTATGAGACTGTACAGTAATATGAGCCTAATGCGCTATGAGACTGTACAGTAATATGAGCCTAATGTACTATGAGACTGTACAGTAATATGAGTCTAATGCACTATGAGACTGTACAGTAATATGAGCCTAATGCACTATGAGACTGTACAGTAATATGAGCCTAATGCACTATGAGACTGTACAGTAATATGAGTCTAATGCGCTATGAGACTGTACAGTAATATGAGTCTAATGCACTATGAGACTGTACAGTAATATGAGCCTAATGCACTATGAGACTGTACAGTAATATGAGCCTAATGCACTATGAGACTGTACAGTAATATGAGCCTAATGCGCTATGAGACTGTACAGTAATATGAGCCTGATGCACTATGAGACTGTACAGTAATATGAGCCTAATGCACTATGAGACTGTACAGTAATATGAGCCTCATGCTCTATGAGACTGTACAGTAATATGAGCCTAATGCACTATGAGACTGTACAGTAATATGAGCCTCATGTGCTATGAGACTGTACAGTAATATGAGCTTCATGCACTATGAGACTGTACAGTAATATGAGCCTGATGTACTATGAGACTGTACAGTAATATGAGCCTAATGCACTATGAGACTGTACAGTAATATGAGCCTCATGCTCTATGAGACTGTACAGTAATATGAGCCTAATGCACTATGAGACTGTACAGTAATATGAGCCTCATGTGCTATGAGACTGTACAGTAATATGAGCTTCATGCACTATGAGACTGTACAGTAATATGAGCCTGATGTACTATGAGACTGTACAGTAATATGAGCCTGATGCACTATGGGACTGTACAGTAATATGAGCCTCATGTGCTATGAGACTGTACAGTAATATGAGCCTAATGCACTATGAGACTGTACAGTAATATGAGCTTCATGCACTATGAGACTGTACAGTAATATGAGCCTAATGCACTATGAGACTGTACAGTAATATGAGCCTAATGCACTATGAGACTGTACAGTAATATGAGCCTAATGCACTATGAGACTGTACAGTAATATGAGCCTTATGTACTATGAGACTGTACAGTAATATGAGCCTAAAAAAAAAAACATGGCAGAACCAATCAGATCGCAGGACAATAAACTCACAACCTGGAACTTCTGTTCCCAGATGCTCCAGAGAGGTCACACGGGTTTAAGACTGCTTGCTCATTGGTCGAGATGAAAGCCAATGGGCGGCAGTGTAGTCTAGTGGCTAAGGAAGTGGCTTTGAACACTGTACCGTTACGCAAGGTACTTCACCAGCATTTCTTTTCCAGCTGTATAAATGGATACTATGTAAAACAAAAAATAATAATAATAATTTTTAAAAAGCTGTGTAAGTTGCTCTGGATAAGAGCGTCTCTTACATGCTCGTAATGTAATGTCAGTCTGACCCACGGTCTATGTGCCGTCCGTCTAATGAAGGCCTGGAGGATCAAAGCACACCACCTTCCACTCCGGCCAGATGAAAGCTCAAGTCGATTAATTCATTAATTCGATTTTTTACCTGAAGCCAAGCCGCACAACAGTGAAGGTCAATACCCAAGGATTGCAGGCGTTTCCCCTGATACAGTAAGAGCCGATATTATCACTGCTCTGTACCGTCATCCTCTGCCACCAGCTGCGTATTTCATTTAAATGGAGCATTCAGTCACTGAGTTTGTACAATTAAAAAAGGCAAAAGACCACAGAGAGTTCTGCTTTAATTGTGCTGACGCCGGGGAAAGAAAGTTTTATGTATTTGCTTTGCAGAAGCTTGGAGAAAGTAAAAGAAAAGAAAATTTAAAAAAAACAGGATGGGACGGGATAACAAGTTTCTCGATTTGTACCTTGAATTTTAATGAGTTAATCAGTCTTGACTTTGCTGGGGAACCTCTCGTTAGCGTTTAACGAGGGAGCTGCATGCATAATGGCAGCCTCACTGTCCCGGGTTTATCTGAGACAGTAATTGTCTTGTTTGCAAACAGGTTTTCTTAACACAAAGGTATAAATAAAACACTTCCACTGTAACAAGCAGTCGAGAGAATAATGACTCGCTGATATCGCTTCATAACATCTGGCGTGATGAGTGAATGTAGGGAAATAAGAACTCCTCAAACTCTGTGAGCTACCAAGCCAAGCTGATCCAGTATAGAACCTCTGGAACAGCGGCCAATTCTGTATGAACCCCGATCCTACAACCACATCGTCCACTGAGACCGTGTGGAAATATGCGTACTGCAGACCTGGGGCCACATGTAACAGTGCTGAGCAGAAAAATGCTCTCAGAAAGCTGCGTAAGCGAGTTTCCACACAGAAATTCAGAGAATCTGCGTATACCTCTGCGCACACTGGACACCATACGTACGCAATGTTTGGAGTCAGTGGCACCATAATGAAAAGGCAGAGGGAGAAAATGCAAAACTTTGCGTAAGCAGATTTCCGACTTTCTCCCTGCGCATTCTTTTACGCGTTATTTTACTCAAGAGCTTTATACATGCGGCCCCAGAGGTGTCCAGTCCTATCCGAAAAGGGTCAATATGTGGGTGCAAGTTTTTGTAGGGAGTCTCGTACGTTTCCATTTGATCATTAAGAGGCTTCCAATGTGGAGCAGAGCGACATTGGCAGTAAGCAGGCCCAGCTTTGTTGCCAGGTGGAGTTTAGAGTGAAATGCACCATGGGATTTCCCCTTGCATTGCAGCAGTTGGAGCTGATTACAGCGCCAAGGAATTGGCAGCTATAACATATCACCTGAGCACTGAAACGCTCCCCCACGGTACATTTCTACGATGCCATCTTAAACTGTCACCCCCCCCCCCCCCCCCCTCAGAACAGGTGACAACCTCGTGTGAAAAGGCCCAATCAATTGACACGAGCCAATCAGGCTCTTTCACAAGTAATGTGCTTCACAGAAACAGGCTCTTCTGTTAAAGGACAGAGTGTGTCCTCAATTCCCTCCCTAGAGTAGAGCGTCCGAGGGCCAGATCGCAGGCTCATTTCAATAACATCGCCCCCGTCGATGTTTAGTGTCAGGTCCCTGGAACAGACGACCCATCTCCCCCCTTGCAAGTGTCTTAATTACGTTCCGGGTCTTTCCGCGCGTCCGATATTTATTGCAAAGCCAGGCGGAGGAATATCGAAGCAAAACAAAGGTCATTCGCAGTACTCCGTTGGGAGCAGTCAGTTACTGCGGACTGATAAAAGGTTGGGAATCTACTCCAGGGGGGGCCACTAATATTTTAAGCCTTTCTCCGTCTTTGCCGGCCTGGAAGCTCATCCTTCCTTTTCTTTTCAAGACGTGATCGAGTCCAAGACACTGGATGAAATCCCAGTTCTGGACCGAGTCCAGGGATATCTGCCGGCACCATTCATTCCGAGCCACGGCTTTCCTTCCAGAATGTTCTTCTGTTCCGACGAAGGAAATATAACATTACTTTACAGCACATATTGTCACCTATGGATCTCGTCCATCTTACTGACATATTGCAAATAGATGTGATATCTATCTTCTAATTTATATTTTAAACAAATACAGTATGACACAAAAACTGGAAGGAGGGAGAAGAACAATTAAAACTGGGCAGGCATAATGCAGCAGACTCCTTGTTATAATCATAACACCACACACTCAGGACTGATTCAACATTATGCACTTAACCAGAGTATATCTGCACTTTAACCAGAGTATATCTGCACTTTAACCAGCGTATATCTGCACTTCAACCAGAGTATATCTGCACTTTAACAAGATTATATCTGCACTTTAACGAGATTATATCTGCACTTTAACCAGAGTATATCTGCACTTTAACCAGAGTATATCTGTGCTTTAAGCAGAGTATATCTGCACTATAACGAGATTATATCTGCACTTTAACCAGAGTATATCTGCACTTTAACCAGAGTATATCTGTGCTTTAAACAGAGTATATCTTCACTATAACGAGATTATATCTGCACTTTAACCAGAGTATATCTGCACTTTAACCAGAGTATATCTGTGCTTTAAACAGAGTATATCTGCACTATAACGAGATTATATCTGCACTTTAAAGGTTGTATCAGCGATTTTGGGTGGAAACATAAATGATCACATTCATCTGATTTTTCCTCACGATCCGCTAGCTGCCCGCCCCATAAGCAGGCCGTCAAAAAACCGCGTCTCTGTAGGCAGCCTATGCTCCGAGATCGTACACAAAAACAAATGGTACTACCAACCACTCAAAACCAAAATAGTATTCCAACCAATCACAATGATCTGCACAAACGCTAATACTCTTATCTCGCTGAAATCTTGACGGATTTAGAAACGGTTTGGTTTCTTACAAACGTTATTAACGTGGTTATAATTCTGGATGCTTGAACACTATTTTTTAAAACATAACATAATTATTCATAAGTATGTTTGTTTGGGATTTCGCTTCAGAAGTGACGTCACCCAAAATCGCTGATACAACCTTTAACCAGAGTATATCTGCACTTTAACCAGAGTATATCTGTGCTTTAAACAGAGTATATCTGCACTATAACGAGATTATATCTGCACTTTAACCAGATTATATCTGCACTTTAACCGGAGTATGTATGCACACATAAAGCAGAAGGCCATAGGATTCATCAACAAAAAATTAATGATAATAAATAATAATAACAAACTACACAAACATCTTAAAACCTAACACAGAAACATAATACATCAAAAACAGGAACAATGTAAATTCAAGGCAAAAAGCTGAAGACTGTACAAGGTTAGATTCCAAAGAGAGTATTTGGATGCTGTATGCAGATTCACAATGTGCAGTTATTGGGAGACGACTGTAACAGGAGTTGACTGTAACGGAATTGACTGAAACGATAGGGACAGTACTGATGGTGAGACAGGATTGAACATTCCTGCCGGCCTCTATCTGGAGTACATTTTCAGGAATCAGGAAACCAAGCGTTGGGGGCTGGGGGGGTAGAACTAGTTCTGGTTTCACGCTGCACACAAATCAGGTTAGCTTCGCGTTTGCGGCGCACGTCACGTACAGCCGAAAAATTCTGAAATGAAGTGTTAAGAGCCATTTCAATTTACAGGAATATAACAGCGTGTGAGCAGCCAGCGCCAGTCTGTGCAGAGGAAAGCGCACTCGATTAAGAAAACTTGCCCACGTTCCTCTAAATTACCTGCTAACACCTCTCACGTATACCTGACAGGCTACGGCAAGGAGGTCATTCGTCATTCCCACGTCCACACTTCTTTTATTAGACAGGAAGGCATGAAAAGAGAATGAGGTGAGCAAGGTATTTGCATTAAAGCATTGAAGTTACAACAGCAAAAACGTTCATGGTAAAATCTACTCTGATAGAGTACTTTTAGCTCTAATAGAGTACATTTATTTGGTGTCTACTGGTCTCTGCCAGAGTTGATTTACATCTAACGTAAACTGAGGACATTGCTGTGTGCACGTATCGTGAGCTCTTTCATTCCAGTTACACGTGCGGCGTTGTGTACTCACAAGGGCTATCGATGAGGCGGTCGACAGTAGTGAGCGACCTAGACGTGTAACCAGAGGGGCGTGTGTTCAAATCTCATTTGGCCAGGGCCGCCGTTGTACCCTTGAGTAAGACCGCTCACCTGAATTGCTTCAGCACACTTGCAGATGTACTTTTTAACATCATATTAAAAATAAATCTTGTGCATTGCCCTAGATAAGCATGTACGCTGAGAAATATGAGCCCTTTTTAAATGTTCACGTGGCTGAGACCGAGACGTTTCTGGGTGCAATGATGTTATTTTCACCCACAGCTGTTGTTCGGGTCGGTGCTCCAGTTCTCGGCGGTTTCATACCTGGGATTTTGAATACCCAGAATTCCACTGTTCCCAGCACGAGTAAAACCAGCTGAGTTCAACATCGTGATTTGCACTGGCGACATTCACATTGCAATTTGCGCTGTGATTTCATTGACATAAGCCCCCCCCCCCCCCCCCCGCCCACCCACTCACACACACACACACACACACACACACACACACACACACATCGCTGCCTCCATTTGGAATAACAAGCCTGGCAGCCTTGAACGGCAGGCCTCAGTTAAGCGCTCTCACCCTGCCCCGCCCCCTTCTCAGGAGACCTCATTACCAATTACAACAGGAGCCCTTTAAAATTCAGTCTATTCCCAGTGATTAAGACCCACAGCATTCACAGGCTTCCTCTTTTCCTCACACTTCTATTCTACCCCTGTGGTGTGAGAACATTCCCATCCACGTGGCAATAGTGTGCCGTCAAGTAAAAAGTGAATTAATATGTCATATCCAGTGCATTTGTATTTTAGGGAGGGGAGGGGGAGGGGGGGGCGTATTAAAACTTTTGAAATTGCAAGTTTATGATAAAAATGTGTATCTCACTGAACGCAACAGAAACATGGGAGGGCGGCGCACAGTAAAATGTTCAGTGTTGAATCGACTCTGAGAGAGTACATTTGATCGCTCTTGGACTTCATAATTAACAGCGACTATTTTACCGTGTGTGTTGCGCCATTGTCCTCTTGGGCCCACCTTTGACACCGTGACGTCTTTGGCTGCAAGGATACTTTATGATTCATTTTTAATGAATCTACTCTTCGAAACTGTTTTGTTCGACAAAACAACGGAACTAAAAAAGGAGGCAGGAAGTGAAAAGAATGATGAATGAATGCTAACCATGCTAATGCAGGTTAAAACGCATCGAGCGCCGCGCTCATCAGAGCTCTGTGAGGCGGCTGGCTCCGGGGGGGGGGCTGGGACGAAGGTCGCCGGGAAGGTGAAAAGCGGTCTCTGACAGTCTGCGGGGCTGAGTCATCGCGCAGATTAAAGTGCCTGGGCATAAATCATGTCGGCACGGCAACAGAGAGCCCTAGAGGAAAACTGGAGTCTGCTGGCCTGCAGTGGAACGCACAGACTAAACAAATCTAACCCCCCCCCCCCCCGCCCTCTTGATGACCTGAGGGGCCGGTCCCACAAGAGTGTTCCCGGGGTCAAGAGTACCACCGCACCCCCCCCCCCCCCCCCCCCCCGCCTCCCCTCTGCCCCCTGCGCCCCTGCCAGACTTTTTCCCAGCCGGGGTAATGGCCCTTGGATCACCACCCCCGATGCCGGGGCCCCGGGTCCCCCAGCCCTGGCCCTAATCTCACCTTTTTGTGTACAAGAGCCATTTCCTCAAGAATTCCGAGAAAAGGCCGTCCCGTCGTTCACGTCTGTGGGAACGGAGCCCCCCGAAATCCGTCAAAACCTCTTTTGGCACGAAATGGAAAAAAATGCTCCCCTCGCAATTATGACACATCCAGGAACATGATCCAGCTTCATAATTCCCCGTTACAGATCCACCATTCTTCTCGCTTGAGCCATAACACCTGGATATTGTGAGTCACGCTGGCTGGAAAGGTACCCGCGCTATCGCTAACGTACCCTGTAAGAGTGCAGTGTTTCCCACCACACACATCCCATTGGCTTATGTGGCGCCCCTGGTCCCTGTGAAATCACGGTGCTGCTAACCTGAAACCGAATCAGGCAGACACTGTGGAACCCATTTCTGCCATCTGCCTTCATTGTGCTCTCTTAGAAAATAGGGTTGTGAAAGGGCTCTTTGGCTTGTCTCCATAGGGGAAGCCTTTTTAGCTCTTTATGGAACCCACTATGCTAGGTGTGAAAAGTGTGTGAAAGCTCCCAGATTGAGCCATATTTCCTGACAAAGAACCCTTGAACTATATAAGGTTACTCTATGGAGACACAGAGGAGCCTTCTGGAACCATTTCTCCAAAGAGTGTAGGAATAAATCCACGCACATACACGCACGCACACACACGCACACACACACACACACACACACACATTCGTGCAATGTGAATGGTGCTTTCATTCAGATGCTAGCATACACATTCACAGGAAATATTGTAGTTCAATCCTGCTGAAGTTTGCGAGATTAGACACTGTGGTTCTATCGCAGGTGTGAGATTTGAGGGTGGCATTGTGATGAATCATAATGGGATTTGGTTAAAACTTTGTATGTTTACATATTATATTTATAATATTGGGAGATAAATACATTTTTTCTTATTATTGCCTTTGTGATAAATCATGACATACATATTCAAACCACAGGCCATGGATGGGTACTCACGGTGTAACTCAGTATAATATGCTAGTTTAATACTTAAGGTTACTTATTGGCTTACTGTTGTACACGCCAATGATCGATATCGTGTGGTCCCCCCCCAAAAAAAAATTTTTTTTTTAATAAAAAAATCATACTGACTGCACCTGGTGTTGAAATCGTATTTACCTTTTAGGGTTGTTTAACGCACTTGTTCCTAGTTTGAAAATGCACTAATGTACGTCGCTCTGGATAAGAGCGTCTGCCAAATGACTAAAATGTAAATGTATAAACTGTTGATCATCACTAGAATTCTCTATATAGCCAGTGTAATACATAGCATATTCTATATAAGCTATACATTTTACGATACCTTTGTTGTTTCATTTTTCTAAATCTCCAGACAAGTTTGGTCTTTGATATCCAGGGATATTGATACAAAAAGCACAGCAAAAGCACAAAGATGAAGCTTGCTTATTGGCTTAGATTCTCAGTGTCGAGTATCAAAGCGAAGAGCCCGTGACCTGAACAAAGAGAACGGCCTATCAGAACAGCTCTCGGTCACCACGGCGACGGCCCGTATCGATGTTTGGATTAGCGCGCGGCTGCGCGATCGAGTGCTCAAACGAGAGATAAAAAAAAAAAAAAACGCTGGCGACTCCTTTTAATCCTCACGAACTCCTTCCAAATGGGATTGTGAGAGCGGAGGATCTTCGCCGTCCCGTTTGATTTGCCGCGCCATCGTTGGGCGTTTGTTCTGTGTCACTGGGTATCGGCTCGCGCTGCCCCGCATTAGAACACCCTCAGTTCACCTGATGAAGGTCATCTATACAGCCCCTGCTTTTAAAGGCTCCAATCAGAGGCTATTCTCTGATGTCTCAGCTCTAAAGACGAACGTGGAAGGTTTTTCAGCTGATCAATCCACAGAAGTCACTCTGCATGGTGTAAGCAAAATATTGGCGGTATCGCGCTTAAATCTTTTATCTCCAAGGAACAGCTTAAAACCATTTCTATTTTTCCACTGACCAATGAACATTATGGTTTTTTTTTTTTATCATTTAGGGTTTTGAACCCAACATTGTTAGTTGTTGAGTTATGAAACTCTAACAGTACATTGAGCTGGATGAGACCAAAACCAAAACTACAAAAAAAAAAGATGGAGGGTTCTTGTAAGACGCTGATGGTATGTGGCATATATACCTATAAAGCCAGAAACACTATAATAAGCATTTTTATGTGTCAATGAACTCTCTTGGTCTTGACTTTTGGTAGGCTTTGAATTGACTAGCTCCCCCTGTAGGGATCCAGCAGTACTTTCTGTAACAGTATCATAACCATTTCTAATCCCTGCCCTTGGCGATGACTCTAGAGTCAGCTCATCATTCACTTTGATTATTGCTTGAATACACAAAGTACATTCTCCCTATATCCACATTCGCACTGTCGTATATTTGCTAAATGATTACCGAAACATTTTATATCTTCTCCCCAATGAAACAGTGAGCAACCAGCTGGAAAAACCTTTTGGCAGCTTGATTCCTCTCTCCACATTATTCGCTTCATGGGTATTATGGCCTGTCCACTTGCCACGTGTTTCTGTGTGACTAAAAACAAGATCTCACCCTTTGGATTTTGTTAACTGTTGACAATACTCTTCACAGCCAAATTCCTTCAAGCAGCTCTGTGAGTGAAACAGGTCCAGGGCCAAGAACATAAAAAACGGCTGCTGTTATAAACAAAAATAGGATGTTTTAGTTCACGTACTATATTCTGTTTAGTGAAAAATCATTCACCTCGGTGTACTTGACATTAAAGGTTATGTCCATGCCATTGTTGAAGCAAATATTTATTGACTGCCTGTGTTTTCGTGAATTAATATCTGGGAAGGGCCAGTATCCCATGTGGAATTTCCATGGCTAACACATAAGTGTGGTTAGCACCAGAACTTTCCAATACCAATATGAACTTCCTACACAGGGACGTTCTTGTTTAATGGTCACTGATTATTGCTGATGTTCATTCATTGAAAAAATACAATGGATTGCATCCAAATATCCAGACACTGTACCGCCAGCATTACATATTATGTCCTTATGAATAACCTATGAAAAATATTACAATTCCTTAGATTATGGTGCTAAATAAAGCCTTCCTAGAAACACAAAATTAAATAATTAGTTCAAGAGTTCAACAGTCTAACCATTAGTGTTGCACAACAGCAAAGACAATATTTAGAAGGAGTGGTTTCAAGGTTGTGATATATAATTTTTCTGTGTTATATTGTTACCTAATCAACTGTACCCTGTCTTCCCCTCTAATAACACATTTACTAAACCTTATTAACGTCTTATAACCATCAGTGCTGTAGAAATGCGTAATTTTAAATGCAGTTACTTTATTCAGCGTTTATATCCACACTATAATATAAAATATTGCCTTAATTAAATTCTCCAGGCTGAGGTTGTCACAGCAGTGGCGACAGAAAAGATAAAACAGATGGCCCTCTCTCATTTCAATTTTGCTTCAGTATTCAAATCAGCTGGAGAGAAGGAAATATAACACTGTGTAGGACTGAGATTCACTGCTAATCACTCACAAACCTGCTGAAACCCACAAGACTAGGCTATGTGTTACTTGGCAGCTGTACAGAATTCGAGATTTTTTTTGACAGGTGCAAATATGGGGCGGAGCCAAAGTGGTTATGTGCAGTGCGCGTGCACATTCTAGTCAATTTTACTCTACTTTCTTTATCATTTATAAATTCCAGTTACATTTTAATTTTGAGTCATTACATAAACTGAACCGTATCCTCGTACAGTCGGCACCTGATACTTGTACATCGGACGGGCCACATCCCAGCACTAAATATCCTCGGTGCCATTATAGAACTGCAATATGCAGTGTGCCTCTGAAATAGACTGGAAACAGCTCGGCTTGGAAGCTCTGGTATTTATGAAAAGACACATGTTTTGTGTGATGTCACAGTACATCTGTTGTTGGATCCGGAATGTTAATTAATTAATTATTTTCAAATGCTGGTATATTGAGCTTCATAATGATATGCCAAAAATATGATGATGATGTTGATGTTCCAAGATTTATCTGAAAACCCTTCAGGGATCTTCAAGGTGGAATACTTCCTCTTAGGGGACCGTCCTAAGATTTGGGGGCGAACCGTCCTAAGATTTGGGGGCATTAAAATAATTGTTTTGTTTTTTTAAAATGTAAAAAAAATAATTTCAAACATTGCTGTAGCTGCATACGTTGGCATATTTTGAGACTGACATTAAAATGCACAT
>CM056379.1:109520877-109573573 GCA_029718625.1 Synaphobranchus kaupii | reverse complement strand
CGTCTACGACCCGTTTAGTTTTTCGCAGTAAGAGAAGAGGGTAGTTTTCGCAGTAAGAGAAAGAGGGTCAGTTGTCTGCTGCATCCCGTCGTGCTTTAATTTCAGCGTGGGACGATTGCATTTTGGAGGGCGTGGGGGCGTGGGGGCGTGGGCACGCTAAAGGTTAAGGCCGCAATTATCTCTGACTTTAACTTCACAGAGACAACCTGGCGGCCTGGGTATCCTTTCTGGACTCTGTAAGCGTCCCGAGTGTTTTAACCCAAGGGATTTGCTGCTCAATTAGAGGACCGTTTTTCGACCTTTTCCGAAACACAAGGCAGGATTTTCTGGCCCCTTCGGTGATGTAAGAAAATGGCTGCTGGTGGGATGGCCTACACCCAGAGTCAGTTTATCCACCTCGGTCAAACTAGATTACAAACGCAACAAGACAAACACATTATGCAGAGGCTTCTTGTTTCAGTATAGGCTATATGTCTGAAACATGACTGGCTCTCTTGGTTAAAACTCCTATTTCATTATATTTATGCAACAAAGGAAACCCCAACACTTATTTAACTTGAGTTTTTTTTATCTGGAAATCCCCCAGTTTTTTTTTTATATATATATATTTGGTCTAAACGTGATTCCATCTGCCTAAAATTAAATTAAAACCACAGAATAATGCATTCGCCATGCATCTATTCCCTCTTGATGTTAAAGGCAATGTTGTTCTCAAGCCTTTGGCTCCCCCTGATGGCATCAATGTGTACTGCAACGTGGCTCCCACTGAAAGCAACCCTGGGCCCATTCATAAAGCCCTTCGAATTCGGATTGCTGATCTAGGATCAGTTCTGCCATTTGGCACATAGTGGATAAGGTTGGGATACGTGTACAGGAAACCTGATCCATGATCAGCACACTGATTCAGAGATCTCAAAACAGACCCATTCTTTTTTTTAAGTTGTATTTTTAGGGCTTTTCAGCTTTATTGGACAACACAATGTAAAGGGACAGGAAGACTGGGGAGAGAGAGAGAGAGAGGGTGAGATGTGCGACAAAGGTCACCCAGCCAGATTTGAACCGCCGACGTTGTGGCTCACAATGAGCCGGTGGACAGTGCTCTCCAGGATACGCCACGAGACCCCCCCCCACCCCCAGACCCATTCTCGTTACATCATTTTTTATTTGTGCAGTATAATTTCAAAACTTTACTCCTGCAACAACACAGAACAAAGCGCTCTTTCAGTCATTATATGATAAAAAAATTAGCCCACATAATTTGATATGAATGAGATATCTGTGCATGTGCAATGGCGTTGCTGACAACTACCTTATGGAAATCTTTTCATTGAAAGCAGCGCAGGTATTATAGCCCACATAGAAGGTGCCATAGCCTAATTTAATGCATGGCTGAAAACATCACAACTAAATCAGCATGACCAAATCCATGTAAACATACTTGAAAAGTCATTCATTTTTCCAATCGGCCCAAATAATCTCCATAAATCACAGTTTATCAATGCACGCTTTCACATTCTCATACAGCACACAAGAGTGATGTTTGCTTGATCCAGCTCACTGATTGGCTAAGGTTTCTGGGTGCCGCTGTGAAGTGACTCTAAATCAGGAATGGACCCTCAATTTGGGGCTGATGTGTTTACTGTCATGATTACACTCACAGCGGCGTTATAAAAGAAGCGATAAGTGAGGAGGAATCATTAAACTTAACCTCACGCTCTGTACCTGTATGTACAAGAACAGACCACAGAAGCATGCACACACACACACGCACACACACACACACGCACAGACACACACACACACACGCGCACACACACACACGCGCACACACACACACACGCACACACAGGCTGTTACGTCCCCGCATGTAGAGTTTTGTTTCTCTTTAGTCTTGCTCTCCCTTATCCTTTGTTCCAGGTTCCTGTTGCCCATTGGCTGTTCCTCCTGTCACTCACATTTTCCCGCCATTTTTCTCCTCAACCAACCTTTTCTTTATTATGTAGTTAACTAGTTTAATCCTCGATGAGTTTGCTTGGTTCGGGTTTTTCCTTTGGCATCGCTCGTGCTCCAGTTCCCTAGCTTGGGTGTCTTGGTATATATTGTATGGTGACTGTAAATTTGTGCAAATAGACTTGTTGTTTTCTTTGCACTGAGTCACTAAACACGCTGCACCTTACCCTGATCTGTTGTTGTTTCTGTCACCTGCAGTTCACCTGCCTTAGGGTAGCACCACAGTGACTCACCTATGTTATTTACCCCACATCCTACCCCTAGATTAACTAGGGATGTAACACAGGCACATGCACACATGTCTGGAGCACACGCAAATGCACAGTCAAAATATATCGTCACAACATAGCATTAGCATAGCATTTACTTATGCAAACAGACCAAAGCAAATACAAGGTTTAGTATGGTTTAAATTCAGTTGTGCCAACCAAACATTACTAGCATTTGCAATTGTATCTGCAATAGGCTAACACTTAGGAATGCTAAACCAAAGATTGGGACATGCATATTAAAGGCATTTCATTTTTCAATAAATCAGCTATTATAAAATGGAAACATTATCTTACATATAACATCAAATAAATAATCTAATCATCCGATCATGTGTAGAGTATTCTGGGGGAAATTGTAACAGGGGGAAATTGTAACAGGGGGCAATTGCAACACCATAAAATTGCACCAATCTGAAACAAGCTAGAGCTGAGATTCTATCCAGCAAGTTAGCTAGTTTCATGTGTTCAGCGTTGGGGGCAATTGTAACAAATAATTGTGTTACAATTGACCCCTGTTACAATTGCCCCAGAATACTCTACATCGCTAATCGCTAATCCAGTATAAATCTGAAGAGACGCAGAGACGAAAGAGCCGCTTCAGCGCTTACTCTGACTGTCCAACATTCCCCACGAGAAAACAGCGGAGTGCGTGATTGTGTACGGACCTGACAGAAATGAACGAAGCCATTATACCAGACCGCCGATTTCCGCAGGTCAGCGGTATTGTGTGAAATGGATCCGCACCAGGGATTAGCCCCAAATTAACCTTGTCCACCGGCGAACCCACGCCCACCAGCGCTGCTCCCGTTGTAAAGCACGCGGGGCTTCTGGACTGTTGTCAGGGCCCAGCTGTTTGCAGAGCCGCGGGTGTGGACAACACGGGTCACATGACCCAGCCAAGATATCCTCCTGAGACCCGGTAGAAGAAAAAAAAAAAAGTGTTCAATATATTTTTTTTTATTTACATAATACCGGTGTCTTGGATGACAACACCATGTCGCAGAAAAAAATATTTTCATGAATATGATTTATTTTATTTTTATTGAATGTCCGTTGTAGTGTAGGTTTCAGCATAGTAGAGTACACGGTTCTTGAGACTAAGACCACAGACCCTGTGAAATATCTGTGCGTTCACCCGCTTAATATGAGCAATAGGCCTACTGCCAGACCTGGGCTAAGCACAATCCAGAATGTATGGCTATTAAAACAAAGGCATTTGATTTGCATTGCATAATATATACCAGTGGTACATACAAAATCTCCCCAACATTATTATTATTAGTAGTAGTAGTAGTAGTAGTAGTAGTGTGTGTCAATGTTCACCCTGCAATGGACTGGTGCCCTGTTTAGGGGTTGTTCCTACCTTGCGCCCAATGCATGCTGGGATAGGCTCCAGCCCCCCCCCCCATGACCCTGACTTAGACAGACGGGCATGGATAATGGATGGATGGATGGATTATTGTTATTATAACGGCTATTTTTGACCCAGTATATTTTTAGCCACACCATTATAAAGACTGGGTCATACACTGGCCCCAGTGCCACCAGTGGCCTCACACAGACATGAAAAGCAGATGCAACACCATCTCACAGGGAAAAAATAAAGCGTGTCGGAGTCGGGCGAAATGTGCTCTCAGCCAAAATAAACTACACCCTTTACTGGTCACAAGAGAATCACTGTCTAAGAGAGCAGGATTAGCTGTGCACTGTCTCTAAATAGGCCCTATTGCAACACTAACCATCTGCACAGAGTCACTAATCCCACAACAGTATCTGGACCCCCACCCAAAAAAAAGTAAGTCACAGTTTTCTCAAGGCTATTGCTCCTGGCTAGTAGCCAAAGGGCGGAGATTCCTAGCTCACACCCCCCCCCCCCCCCCCCCCCCACCAGCACCACCTTGGCAGACAGCACATCCAACATCCCATAATTCATTCTGTCCCCGTCCACTTATAAGACAGCTATAGCCAAAGTAACTTCCAGGTGTTTGCCAAAAATCTGTTTCCTCTGCAGAATGCATTCCCACACGGGACCAGTCCCACAACATTAAGTAATGCAAGATATTAATGGGCAGCTATTCCTTAGCGTCTGAAAACAAGACACCAGTTGTTTCACTGGGGTGGGGTGGGGAGGGGGGGGGGCGAGTACATTTGCACAATTCAGCATTTTTTCACATAAACTGAGCTCTCAACTAAGACAGGGTTTATTTATATTTATTTACTTACTTATTTATGTACATGCCCACATATGTTTTTCAAAAAATTATTAATTACAATTTTACGCTGCGTCATATTGATGGATCTAGTTATGACTTTACAAAACTTGGATAATTAGCGCAAGTTTCATAAGCAAACGTAAGCGCATATGCACTTTTGGTGAAATTCTGCTAGGGTGAACATAATTCCTTTGGGGTAGCAGATATCAAAGTGGCATGTATGTACAGTAGCTAGCTAGGATTGGTCTTCCAATGATTTTATGCAGCGCTGCAGGTTTGCCGGCCATAGTTAGTATTAGAACAGTAAGGATTTGATTCCAGATCATAGATTGCATCATTGTACGTTGCTAGGTGATTTAGCTGGATGAACCATACAACAGGCACAGACAGTAAAAGCATTTAGTTATTATAAATATATATATTTATAATAAACCAGCTGCTCTACTGACAGAAGGTTAGTCATTCTAATTAATGTTTTTTCCATCAATGCTTTTTTTTTTTTTTTACATAAAATGATGAAGATAAATATTAGACATTGCAAGGGGGGGGGGGACTTGGACTGCAAAACGTTTAAGTTTTGATGCAACAAACCTACACATTGCTTCACCAAACATTCTCTGGTTTTTCTTCTTCTTTTTTTTAAGTAATATTGGAACATGACAAAACCCCAAATCCAAATATGAAATACAGATGTGCCTGAGGAAAGCAGATATTTGGCTTTAGGCCTACGACGTAATCAGGGTGTAATGTACGTTATTTCACCAGTAGAGGGCAGGCTTGCCTCTTTATAAAGCTCCAGCTCATCCATGGACACACAGTGCTGTAGTTATTCAAGGAAAGCAGGAGTATAACCTTGGTTGCCTGGTTACACTTCTTGCCAACAGGTCTTTTTTGGACACATATTCCTCCCTATTGTTATCATCCCATACTTCCCATTACAATTTACAGTGGATAGTGGCAGTTTAGTATAATGGTTAAGGAACTTGGTTGCAGGTTCGTTTCCCAGGTAGGACACTGTCGTTGTACCCTTGAACAAGATACTTAGCCTGCATTGCTTCAGTATAAATGGATACTATGTAAAAAAAAAAAACGCACCCCTGAGTGATTGTTTTGCTCAGGTATCTTTACCTTTTTAAGTATTCAGTTTTTACTTGTGTATTTTTTAAAGGTTTGCGCCACACTAGACTCAGTTATTCCTTCATTACTATCAGGTAACATGGCAGATTTTAGGCCTATCCATAAGACCGTCTTCCAAACATACAAGATAGCAGGCGGCGCGGCTCTCCAAAACAATTATTATTGGTCTTGAAATGTTCAGAAAAAAAATATTCATAGTAAAATAATTGTTACAACACAGGTACAATTATTACAAAATGCTGACAAGGTGCAGCATACATTTTCAAAGTAGAAGGTCAACTGCAGAACTTGTTATGATTATAGAGTAAAGCCAGCTAGAGCCCTAAACTCGAATGGCTAGTCCTACACTAGTATGACAGTGAATTGTGAATCCCTTATGTGCTATTTATCCAATATACCAGCTGAAAACAAAAGATGCAGACCAAATACATTTTCATAATATGATCCATGTGGTATTCCCCTTGTTTTTGCATGACAAATTAGGAACTGTCCTCGTAACACAAGCAATTTTGGTTCCGAAGCGCAACTTAACTATTTGCTCGTTTGTTTGCAGTGTAATAAATAAAATACACACTAGGTGGCGATATAAGCCAGAACGTGCGCTATTGAGTTCTCGTGACCCTTTTTTTTTTCTTTTTTTTTTACGTATGTTCTATAGTAGGCCTAGGGTATGCAGCAATACCAATAATGGAAGTTGGATTTGAGTTATTCGATTCGATTCTGTTTAAATCAGTGCCAATGAAAAAAATACAAATGATATACACTTGTTTGCGAATGATATTGTCTTTTGTGAAACAGAAAATAATTGTGAAAGGAACTGGGGAGGGTGGTCTGTGAAAGTTGCTGGACGTCAAAACGTAACTTACTCGCATTATGTGCACAAAGCTAATGTTACCGGGAGACATTGCAAAGGTGATGTTCAACGCCTCAAGCGATTCAGTGTTTATTTTTAAATTATTAAAACATATACATATTCATATAAGTATTTCAAAGTGGAAGTAGGGACTCCGCTGTAATAATTCCTAAGTGAAAGTACTTAATATTCATATTAGGAAAATGTGTTTAATGTCACCTTACAATTTTGATCTAGTTGTAGTTTTATCCTGAGGGCACATTTTAATATCATAAATTTAAATCTTGTTTAGCAGAAAACATCCAACAGAATTCCTTATTTCATTAATGGATGCATTCAAACTGTGCCTGCCACAGCTAAACAAATTAAACCTGCTGTTAATGTCTTATGACAGGCTGAACAGAAAGCAGTACTTATTGGATTTATCTTTAAAAGTAGGCTACTCTTTGTACACCAGAATTGTGCAGCAAAGACATATAGTAACACTGAGCTAGGTCTTTCGCTGTCGTTTCGGGGCGGCAGTGTAGTATAATGGTTAAGGAACAGGACCTGTAACCGAAAGGTTGCAGGTTCGATTCCCAGCCGGACACTGCCGTTGTACCCTTGAGCAAGGTACTTAACCTGAATTGCTTCAGTATATATCCAGCTGTATGAATGGATAAATGTAATAAGAAGTTGTGTAAGTCGCTCTGGATAAGAGCGTCTGCTAAATGCTTGTAATGTTTCCTAAGTTGTGTTGTTGGACTAGGCTGGTTCCATACCTTGCCATCAAAGTCATGCCATGTATTTGGCACAAAAAAAAGAGATGGTGGTGTTTGGATTTAGCACATGAACACGTTTCATTATAAAATAATATCAATATATCAGAGACCTGTTCGTAATCTTTCATAACCACTTATTGTAGTAGTAGAGCTGGTGATGCTGAAGTTTAACTCCCTAGAGGTTGTAAAAGATTCTATATATAAGCTTTTGTTGATCAAATATGACGAGATGTGTTCTGCTACGAAGTCAGCAAGCAAGGTCCTATGTGCGCTAGTTGCAAAAGTCGTTTGTGGTGCATTTGAAAAACAAGAAATAGGAGGAACTGTAACAGCTGCCTTTAAGTCTCCACCGCCGAGCTGATATTTTAATGCTCAGTGGTCTCTCCACCACTTCCACTCTGGGTCCCACACGGGCTGCAGCAGTCAGTCTAACTGACGTCATCGCTTCCGCCCTGCCCTGCCCTGCCTCCCCCTGTCTCTCTCTCTCTCTCTCTCCCTCCTCCTCCTGTGTCGGCGGCGCTGGCCGCAGCCAGCCCTACAGAATCCAACATGGAGTAACGAGAGATGGGGCTCGTGCGGGGCCACCCTCAGCAACATCCGCGCGCACTCTAAACCCAGGGATTTCCATAGTCAACTTTATCCTTGCAAAAGAGACGGCTCTGAACCCAGGGGATTTACACTTTTCGGTGGATACACTTCTCTAAACGTTTGTAGAATTTTTTTTTTTTAAAAGAGAACAAAAAACGGCAAGCCTAAGAAGGGAGAAAGAACAAAGACAAACATCGAAAAAACTCTTGAGAAAAACGGTGCTACAGTATACGTGAAAACGAGGAGGTACGGAGCAGAGGCTACGACAAAAATGAAGAGAACAGTGTGTGTACCCGCTGCGGGAATTCATCGTAGGTGAAACAAAAAAAAAATGACCGAAGAAACACACCCAGACGAGTAAGTTGCTAGACTTTTAAAATAGTCTTTCTTACGCTCAGTCGTTTGTTAATTGTACGGAATTTCTACGTGTGTGGAAGTTTATTGTTCTTTAGGTGCCCGGAGTGATATGTGCGCTAAGTTAACTAGGTTTAGTCAAGTTGCTGCACTGTTTTCGGACTTCAAACGCTTTGTTGCAATGTGCAATTGACAGTGGACGGAGCGGGGGGTGCTTGGGCCCCCTCCTCGCCTCAGGCTCCACGGATTCAGTCTTGAGAAGGCGGAGGAGGGAGGGACGAGGGGTAGGGGTAGGGGTTGGGGTGGGGGTGGATCGGAAACATTTTGTAAAGGGATTTACAGTGAATAGATCTTTTAAAATGTGGCGTATGTCCTTGCGCACAAGCTACGTAGCCGCCTAGTGCAATTGGCAAGATTTTCTTGCTGATTCCTATTTTCACACGAAGCGTAAAGATGTTTAAGCTTCACTTATGGCGCTAGAGCGATGGTGTAGTTTGTTTAGCAAGGTAAGACGGTGAGAGAGGCTTTCTTTGTGGACGTGAATCAACTGATATGTAATATCCGCCATTTCTTTTCTTGAATCGTTCCAATTTGCATACCGCACTTCATTCATAAAAACACTAACGCTGGAGTCCGGGGATGCAGCGCACGTAGGCTAAAGCTGGACGCATTTTATACCAACGAAACATTTAGCTTGGTCCTTATAGTTTTGACATTAAAGCGTAGCCGTGGAGTCATTTCAGAATCGCTGAACATTTATTGGCCTGTAAAGTCAGACGATCCGAATAGACAGTCGGGGTTGCGGCGGATCGCATTGGTCTGCAGTCAGCTGCAAGCGTTACGTTCGCCCTGCTTTTCAAATATATTATTTGCATAGGTTGTTTATGAAATATATAGCCTATCAAAAACACATTCCGATCTCGTTTTGAGGACTGCATGTGTTGTAGGCTACATGGCGTGTTGGAGTAGACCAATAGTGCAAAATTTTAAAACGCATGAAAGCCTAAAGCCTACTTGCCTAGTTATTCGTAGAGGGGACTGTATGGAATATTTTCATGCTGTAACTATTTTGTCTCGGGGATAATGTACAACGTAAACAGCGTCAAGAAATGTAGCTTATCGTTGGCAATGGAGGAATACCGCGAATCATTCTGATGGCCCCTGAACCTTCTGTCTGCCGTTGCTACACGACTCCACTCACTGACTTAGAAAGGATACTAAATATCCCCAGATGAGGATCAATGTTGCACACTCATGGCAGTAGAATAAAACGACACATTAGCCAAGTTTACACTTAAGGGTCTAGGAATTAATTAAATCTTTATGACGCATCCTAAAAATAAATATATTTTTAAACGCCGTGTGCAGGTTTCAGCACTTAAACGGTTTTATGGTTAGTAATTGTGCCAGCCTGGTGGACTATATTTTCAGCCCAAAGTCAAGAAATCTTGTTCTTGTTTGTATTAATTTCCAAAGCCTTCCTCGGAAAAAGTTCAGAGAGGTGACCAAATGTGCACACCTTTTTGTTTCACAAGGATTTATGACATTCCCTCATACACCCCTCTGGGTACACAAATGACTCGAGGGACACCGAATCATGAACATGTAATGGCGGTTGTGAAATGTTTGCTTTTATTCTTAGCGGAGATAATTCAGATGTTGGTGTCCTCAACAGTCATACCTGGCCTTGCCACAGAGAAGTCTTCTAGAGGAATTGAGATGAGTAGCGCTGAGACTAAGTTGTGTGTCTGTGAAGGCAGGCTATAATGGCGAAAGATAAGTTTCGCTCGTATATCGGGAAGTGTTGCTTTGCGCAGAGGTGGAACAGTTTGGCGGGTCAGACAGTCGAGGCAGTGACCTTTGGGGTGTTGAAGACCGGGCTTGATGCTGATGCTATGAAATGTGTAGGTAAATGGTGAGTTTACGTGGGCCGGGCGGTTCTCGTCACTGTGTGTTCTATGTTCTATATTATCCATAGTGCTCATTTAACTTCCTGCTGCACCAGGTAAACCCACACTTTCCAGTTATGTCCTACTCTCGTCTGCAAAGGTGTGTGTGTGTGCGTGCGTGCGTGCGTGCGTGCGTGCGTGCGTGCGTGCGAGCGAGAGAGACAGAGCGAGTGTGTGTATGTGAGAGAGACAGAGCGAGAGAGTGTGTGTGTGTGTGTGTGTGTGTGAGCGGACGAGAGAGAGACAGATAGACAGACAGACAGTTAGTGTATGTTTTTTTTGGGGGGTGGGGGATTGGGGGTGGCTATGGCTTTGGTAGCGTTATCGATCAGAGTAAATAGTCAATAGCAGCACAGAGGACGACAGTGGAAAGTGACATTCAGGAGAGAAAAGGTCACTGCAACCATCCCTGCTTCCAAGCCTCTGCGCAACCAGGATCGATTTCATATCAGCCCCCTCGTTACGAGTTAGCGTGTCAATTTTTCGCCTAGGTAGCAGGGAGGGGGGGTGGGAGGAAACCCCGCTTAAAACCGCTCAGCGGTGCAGGCTTTGGGGTGCACGGTCGGTCCGCGTGCCAGGCCTGGATTATTCGCCCTTGGTTTATTTGTTGATTTTTTGACAAAGAGAGGCCTTCCGTGGTACGCACTGCCAGGTTCTCCGATCCTTGTGTAATACATGCCCACAGGGCAGTTATAAAGTGCTTCCTGCTCCCTGCACGCAGATGATTTGTGGGTTCCCAGAAGGCCGTGCTTTGGCTGCTCCTCTGCGCAGATCTGCGGCGGAATTTTCAAGGCGTTGGAACAGAACCGTTTCCATGGCGCAAAGCTAGTGTACAGAACAGAGGAACATGCGTATCCACCCAATGGCTACAAGCGCCCCTCAAACGTAGGCTCCTTTTTGTGTGAGTGTGTTGTCTGTGGCTAATATGTGTAAAAAGTACAGAAAATACTTCTTTGTGAAGAGAACAGGGTTTTTGTGTGTGTGTGTGTGTGTGTGTGTGTGTGTGTGTGTGTGTGTGTGTGTGTGTGTGTGTGTGTGTGTGTGTGTGTGTGTGTGTGTGTGTGTGTGTGTGTGTGTGTGTGTGTGTGTGTGTTCTTTTTCAGTTTCAGGTTGAAAAATTGACTGAGCTACTAAGGTCTCTGCTTATATATAGAAGGGGGAAAAGATCGCCAAATAGCCAAATCTAAGGAGTGAGGAAGAGAGACATACCCAAGCACATGTTTATCTCTTTCACCCTCTTTCTCTCCCTCCCTCCCTCTCTCTCTCTCTCTCCCTCCCTCCCTCCGATAGAGGCTTATAGCCTGTGAGGCCTGAGCACTCCAGGGGGTCTGCACGCCTGCTGATGCTCAGGCCGCTGGGGTGAAATAAATATTTTACTGCTTTAACAGACAAAAGGCACGGAGGGAAGTTTTACGGGGAGCGTAAAAACCCCCTGCCTGAGTCTGTGGTGCACAAAGGCGTTTATACGTCTTGCCCCTATGAGTGCAGTCAGCCCGGCGCTCTCTCTCCGTGCGTTACGCTAAACGGCTTCCCCGGGTTTTCAGTGAGGGGGGGGGGGGGGGGGAAAGCTTCCGAAAACTTCCGAAAACTGGCCTGCTCTTGGCCCTTTTACCTGGAAACGTTTTGGTGCGTTGGTGATAGTTGTGAGGTAATCTCATGGTGAGCACTTGCTCTGGATCTCGTGGTATGAAGAACGGGAACGTCGATGGCAGAGGTCGGCTTTTCGCAGCACTTTTTAAAAACCCTCGCACTTTAATCGTTTTGTGATTAATATTTTTAACGTTGTTCATTTGAATCATTGTAAGAGGATGTCCCCGTGTTGGACATGGCTAATCTCTGTGCACCCCCCCCCCCCCCCAAACTTTAATCCTAACTTACAGCTGTGTTGTTGTTTGAGAGGGTTTTTGCGACGCTGGCCACATTGTCGCTCGTCGTGACAGGAAGTGCCTCGGCCAAATGGCCGCGTGACAGAACTAATGGAGGATGGATTTCCTTTACTTCCGCTCGATAGAGGCATCGGCTGCCCTCGCGCCCCACTTCCAACGTATCGACTCCAACCCCGGAACGCCGCAAAGTTTCGGATTTCTGTTGACGCGGAGCGCGCGGAACACGCAAGGTCAAAGCGCGATTGTTTTTTTCGCGGCACTTTTTTTTCTTTTGTGGCGGGCAGTGATGACATCTCACTTTTGCACACAAAAAAAAAAAAGAGTACTAACATGTATGAGTACTAACAACATTCAAAATTGTGTGAATGCCGTACGCTTGCTGCACTACTAAAATGGTGGAATGAACCCGGAAGACGTTGTGCTGAGAAACACGATGTGCTTCTGTTTCTTGGCCTTTGCACCCAGTCCTAAAAAGGCTGTGGCAGGACACCCTGGGCTTTTATTTTGTATCAGAACCCCTGAATTTAAATTTACCCCCACGCTAAGGTTAACACGCCTAGTCTCCACAGAACCCTACAGTCTCTTCTGACAGGATTACCGACTGCTGTGGAAGACTGTGTACTGTCCGTCCCCAAACATTTAGAATAGTGAAATTGTGATTTAAGTAAAGTCTGTGAGTCTGACCAGCTATGGGTTTACACACAGACACGCTGATGCACCCTCTCCAGCAAGTTCTGTTCACCACCCTCATCTCCTTATTTGTGTTTGTGTGTGTGTGTGTGTGTGTGTGTGTGTGTGTGTGTGTGTGTGTGTGTGTGTGTGTGTGTGTGTGTGTGTGTGTGTGTGTGTGTGTGTGTGTGTGTGTGTGTGTGTGTGTGTGTGTGTGTGTGTGCGCGCGCGCGTTTGGAAGGAAGCTCAAACCAGATCCCATCCACTTCTTCCATTGTAATGAAAAACAGCCTTTTTCAGAGCTCCTGGATCCAAATCAACCATGAGCCAAAAAGTTGAAAAGCATAAATAGTCATAGACCGAATAAGGTGTGTGTTTCCCATAGCTCAGCATCACTTTGCCCTCACCTGCAGGGTCATTAACGCTTCACTGGATTGTTCCCTAGCATTTCATTCCTTTTTCCGTCAAACCCAAGATGTCATAAAACCGAATAGTTTATTTGCCCAAGCCACTCCAATACTGTAAACTAGCCTGTGCAAACAAGGTCCTCAGCCTCTCCTCTGGCCTCGTCCTTATGAAGAGGAATGCAATGCATCATGGGACTTTTGGTCAACAACGCCCCAAACTCCTGATCAGGAAGCCATCGCTGAGTTTTGAGATACAGGTTGTAGCTTGTTTTGTTTTTTTGTGTTTTGTTTTCTTTTTTTTTATTGCCTGTCCATTTCCTCTCTTGATGGCTTTTTCATGTCATTCTGGAATGTGAATGGGTGCTGTATGTCATCATCATAGGTAATATACCTGTGATGGTAGCATGAGTCATTCAAATGCACTATAAAACTCTATAAAAATGTGTCAATAAAATCCCCTTGTATGGTTTGTCTACTGTGCACAATGCAGTCGCGTATGTGTGTGTGCTGTCAAACCGGATACGTGGATATGTAGCCATTAGCCGGTTGCCCGTTTCATTGTGACGAACGGAGAGGGTAGGCCCGTATATAGGCCCGCTATATTCGCTACTTGCGCATGAATTCACTACTAAATGGAAGTCGGGTTTCTTTGAAAGTCTCAGATCAATGTACGTTATGCACGCTCCACGTTCTTTGAGTTATCGGCGGCCGTTTAATTTGGGTTCTCCCGTGGCTCCTCGCGCTAGCGGCTCCCGCTGCTGAACGTTCCAGCGTGTCTCTTGGAAGATTATTCCAGTACAGCATTAGTCATGGTTGGTCTTCAGAAATGAAGTCGCTTTACCGACAGGCTCTGTAAGCGCTTCGTCAAGACTAAGGTGGGGGAAGTGGGAGGTGCTTGGCCAGAGAAGAAGTTATGTGGGGGGGGGGCACTGTATGGAATTACCCTTTTCACCCACTGGCCAGAGCGGCTCTATAAATCTCCGGCCGTTTTCAACATTTTACCAGCCACATGGCCTTTTACAGTATAACACAAACTGGTTGGTAACTGGCCAAAGTGGCTGCTAGAGTAAAAATCTTTTACCAGCATTTGGCTGGTGGCTGGTGTTAATTTCACACCCTGGAGGGGAGTGGGGGGGTGAATGGGTGGTAAAATATAGGGGCTCTATATTTGTAAAGTGATGCTACTTTCATTTTGAATAACAGGCATGTTGGCTTACTGGAAACATGGTGATGTATAAAAATAAGTAGGGACATCTACCATTTTTAATTCTTGGAGGGCAGACACAATAAACAGGACTCGGTTATATACTGTATGCCGCACTGTGATTTCTTCCAGTAGTTTTTGATGTTGTATGGACATCATTTTTAACAAACGTATTGTTGGTTAGTAGTAGTAGTTCCTTTGTGTGATTCTGTTCTTGTGTGCGTGTGTTTGGAGAGTTTTGGTAGGTGAAGGTTGAGTTCTCTCCCTGTCTTGAACCCGAAGAAATCGGTTAACCAGAATCTTTTGCCTGACCTTAAGCTGAATCAGTGGACTTTTTGAAATTATGTTCTTAATTGAGAGCATTCATTTGCTCTTTTTTAAAATTTAATTTTTAAAATTTTTTTCATCCTGGGGTTTTGGTCAGGTTTAAAGGCCTGAGGCCTTATCACAAAGGAAGTCTCCAACAGCCATTATCAGAGTATTGGGGCCACTTGGGACGATAGGCTAATCTTTTGATCTCTGTGATTTTCTTTCATGTGTGTGTGTGGGGGGGGCGGGATGGTGGGGGGAGCCAGCTGTTTACCTTTTGACAGAGCTTCTGGTTTTGCTCAGATGTCAAAGTTAAAACAAAATGCAAGTGAAGGAGGGGTGGGCTGGGGCCTGGGCTGCTTAGCGGTTAGTTAATTGCCCACACATTTGAGTTGTAATCTTGCGATATAAAGTAGAACTTAATGACTCCAGCGAAGCATGTTCTTGTAATAATGGCAGTCAGATTAATGACTTCCAATACCTTATCTCAAAGATCTGGAATGCATTTTTTTATCTTTAAAACAACCGCAACAGTATGGTACCGTATCTCTTTTTTTTGGGGGGGGATACCAGACGTTTCCAGTTTAGAATACGTTTTCAAAATCAGTTATTAAATGCTCTACCCTTGTTGTCAAACTAAATAAATGATGATGCTTTAAGTAAAACCATCCAGTTGTGGAACCATGGAGTCGGTGTGATTGTTTCCCTGGGGTTCCAGAAGCCGGGATCGTTTGTGTCAGGACGGTCTTAATAAAATGCAACGCTACATCTTCCCCGACTCTGCAGCCACCAGGCGTATGTTTTGTGACCGCTGATTATATGCCTGTCTTTTGCAGGCAGTGTGTATTTTTTTTTCCCCCTTCCTTTTTACAGTTTGGGCTGCCGCCCTATCTGTGACGGCTTCGCCCCTGGTCCCATGCGCCGGGCGACCGGCCGTGCGAAACGCCCGCACAAGCGCTCCTCTGTTTCTATCAGTCTTGTTTCTTTTTCTTTTACTCCTCTTTTTCCTCCACTCAATGACAGCTGTCCCAAGTAAACTTTACAGCCGAAAGAGGGGGACACGAGGAGGGAGATAAAACCAGGGGATTCTTTGGGGAACGTGTCGTTTCGGAGGGAATTCGTTGGGGAATGTGTCGTTTCGGAGGGAATTCTTTGGGGGACGTGTCGTTTCTGGAATTCTTTGGGGAACATGTCGTTTCGGAGGGAATTCTTTGGGGGACGTGTCGTTTCTGGAATTCTTTGGGGAACATGTCGTTTCGGAGGGAATTCTTTGGGGAACATGTCGTTTCGGAGGGAATTCTTTGGGGAACATGTCGTTTCAGAGGGAATTCTTTGGGGAACATGTCGTTTCACAGGGAATTCTTTGGGGAACATGTCGTTTCGGAGGGAATTCTTTGGGGAACATGTCGTTTCGGAGGGAATTCTTTGGGGACGTGTTGTTTGAGGCCGTAGCGTGTGACGTTGCGTGATCGGCAGACGGCCTCAGTTCAAAGCAGTGACGAATTAGCTTTCAGACGCTGAAAACGCGTATAAATCTGCAAAGTGTAGTTCAGTAAAAAGCCGCCGAATCTGCTCACGTCGCAAATTCCGCGGGTCTTTTCAGCCTACGTGCAGCTGTGACATAACGGTCTACATTTACAGAGTCAGGCCAACATATGTTATACTGTGACATTTGGGGAAGCGGAACTCCTGTCCGTGACTGCAGTCTCTCCTCACACTCTGGCAGGACATATCGTGTGCTGGCCAGGCGAGATTTTCAACGCTCTTTTTTTTTACAGCAGCATAGCAGCGCCGTGTAGCTGTGTTTCGTTGTCCAAGCCGCACAGTTAAGGTCATAGCAGGGTTGAGACTGAACAAGTTCCACTTATATCCACAAACCTGTGCTGTCATGACGTACATCGCTGAGAGGAAGTGGCACATCGATAGGCTTTTAAATTCCACTGAGGAATCCGCTCCAGAAGTTCATTGACCCTTTGGAAAGAGTGGGTTTTTGGAATGTTTCTTTTCCCTCAAAATTCTAAGTCTGTGTTCTGGAACTCCATTGCTTTCAATTCCCAGTAGTGACTGTTAAATCTGTATTAGAACATTCAGTTAAGAACGTTATAATTACATATTTGACAAAGTTTGGGAAGGGAACGTGGTTCTGAAACTTCAGCAGCTGGGGAGGGAAGTCCGTGGGATGGGCCGGCCCAGGTGGAAGTGGGCGTGAGGACACGAGAAAAGTACAGAAGGGAAGACCAGCGTGCCTGTGTCCTGCTCAGCGGGTGACTTTGTTCCGGTCCGTTCTCCATTTCCTTCACGTGGGCAAGTGTTTACTGTAAAGCGAGGACCTCAAACTCCGGTCCTGGAGGGCTGTGGTTGTCTGCGGTTTCCGTTCAATCAGTACACCGTTTAGGTCTTGGAAACAAGGTGTGTGGAGACTCTAGCCAATCGGTGGCTAAAATTAAGCACGTAAGTACTTGAATGCACCAGCAGATGCCGCGGCCCTTCAGAACTGGAGTGAACGAGTGAACCTTTTCGCTTGTGGCCAAAATGAGTAGACCCGGTACAGTGTCCTAATAAGAACGACCAGAGCCTCTGTACTGGCCTCACAAGGAAAGCGTTTAAGAACACATTGGTGCAGTGTCCCTGTGTTGTGTAAGGTACAAACACCTGCCTGGCTCAACAAGCTCCTTCTGCTCAGTGTGTGTGTGTGTGTGTGTGTGTGTGTGTGTGTGTGTGTGTGTGTGTGTGTGTGTGTGTGTGTGTGTGTGTGTGTGTGTGTGTGTGTGTGTGTGTGTGTGTGTGTGTGTGTGTGTGTGTGTGTGTGTGTGTGTGTGTGTGTGTGTGTGTGTGTGTGGGTAAACATATGCACATGTACGCACACCCACACATACAGACACATGCACGCACACACAGATACACGGATACACACGCACACATACATAAACACATACGCACTTTCTCACACACGTGCGCACGCACGCACGCACGCACACACACGCGCGCGCGCGCACATAATACATGCGCACATACACACCCACATGCGCACACATACACACGCACACACACGCACACACGCACACACACAGGGGCAGAGTGGGTATGCCGAGCCGCTGCAGGCCGGCGGTAAGCGTGGAATGGCTGCTCGGCGATGACTCATTCAGCACAGCGCTGTGTGTTTGTCAAGGAGACGGGATCATATGTGGGGAAGCGCAGAGAGTGAAACAGCCTGAGAAAGCCAGAGCCGCGTATGCCGCCACTGAGATGCTAGAGCCCGTGCCCGCACCGCGTAGCCCCGCTCCGCGCCACGCCCCGGAATAACCCTCCTTTTTCTGACCGCCACCCCGGCATGTAGAGAAATGTCCGATTCCCGAAGGTAAGCCGTCCCCCCCTCCCTCTCTCTCTCTCTCTCTATCCCTCCACGTTTCTCTCTATCTCTTCCTCTCTCACCCCATCCACCTTTCCAGCGAGCGCGCGGTGTCGTCGTTCCATCCCCTCCATCCCCATCACCGGTGGCGGCAGTGGCAGTGGAGTCTTGCGCGCGTTTATGCTGGGGGGGGCGCAGCCTGTTCGGCTCCGGACGGTGTCGAATTACAAGGTTTTGTGGGGCGCGCTGGAGAACGGGATGGGACGCGCGGGCGGAGCTGTGGTTTTCGGGTGGGGTGCGGGGGTTCTGCGCGTTGGTATCCTCCTCCTGGGTCTCCTCCGAAGGGGGACTAGCTCGCGCTCCACCTGTGCAAAGGTGAAGGTCACGCGGGATCAAGCGTGTGTTCCTGCCCTTCCTAAACCACGCTCGGCTCTCTCGGTCCGACGGTAATTACGCCGGCTTCCCGTTCAGAAGGTGGCGATTTCCAGAGAGACGGGAAATTAACTCTGTTTTATCCCAGAGTAGGCAAGAGCTGCACACGTGCGTCACGGTGATTAGCTGAAAGAAAAACCCATTTTGTGCGCGTGTGTGTATCTGCGTGTAACCTTGCGTGTGTGTCTCTGTGTGTATCTATATGTCTGCGTGCGTGCATGCGTTGTGTGTGTGTGTGTGTGTGTGTGTGTGTGTTGTGCATGTGTGTGTATGTAAGTGTATGTGTGTGTGTGTGTGTGTGTGTGTGTGCGCGCGCGCGCGCGCCTACCCCCTTCTGTCTACATGAGTGCCGTGTGTATGTGCGAGTGTGTATGTCCGCGTGTGTAAGTGCATGCGTGTCTACTTGTGTGAGTGGGTGAGAGGGGTGGGGCCAAAAAGAGTAGGGGTCACCTCTACCGGGACTGTCGGAGTGTTACCGTGGAGTTACAGGGCGCGATTGAGGACGGGGTGGGGTTGGAGAGTGTTACCGTGGAGTTACGGGGCCTGATTGCGGGGGGGGGGGCGGGGTTGGTTCTGTGTTCTGGTTCTAGGGAGCCCGTTCAGCTATCCTCCAGCCTGCCCCCCTCCCAGCCCGGTCTCTGTAGGCCTCATCAAAACCCAAACTCCACCAATTATGTAAGAATTACTGACTAGACTTAACGGCTGCACTGAAACGGGGCAGATCGTGATGTCCAGTGAATTAGCCAGCGTTCTCTGAGCCCAGCCCGTGGAGCGACTCCGCTTTCCTTTTCACCACACAACCCGCCAGCGTGCGACTGGCGTTCTCTGAGCCCAGCCCGTGGAGCGACTCCGCTTTCCTTTTCACCGCACAACCCGCCAGCGTGCGACTGTCTGTGGTCCCCATTGCTTGCTTTTTTTTTTTTTTTCTATTAATGATGGAAATTATGTTTGAAAAACAATTAACACCTCCATTATAATGCATGAAGTCTGACACATTAATGCTCATTAACACACATTGACGGTGTCTCCAACTCGCTGCCGGGCTCTGCATCAAACACTCGCTTACACGTGTGGCTTATTTGTGAAAATTACGGAGAACCGTCATAAAATCGATGCCGTAGGATCAACTGAAATGCCGTTGGTTTATTCACTTATCCTGTGTTGGGTTGTAGCGATTCCCAAGCCTGATTTGCCAGAAAAATACTTATATTTATATACTGTTAAATTTATATTGATGTTATTTAGTATAAGAACTGCACTTCAGGCATTTAACAGATGCTCTTATCCAGAGTGACTAACAATGCTTTTGCATTTCTACATAGTATCCCTTTATACGCCTAGACATATTCTGAAACAACTCAGGTTGTGTACCTTGCTCAAGGGTTCAACAGCAGTGTCCTACCTGGGAATTGAACCTGGAATAGTCCCTTTGGTCATGTGCAGTGGCGATCCATATGGTTTACAGAACTCATTGTAATGGGAGTGAACATGACATTGCATTTATGACAGTTGTAAGACACTATTGATATGCAAAATGTCATAATATCCAAAATGTGAATGGGAGAATTCTGGTATGCTTCAATGGGCATCAAAACCCAGAAACGGTCCCTCCACTGCTAACACAAGCTAAGCGATGCTAACTAACACTATCCAAGCAAGAGAAGGGACGAATTAAAACTTGCAAGTAGGCAAATTGGATGTCTGGTGACTGTATATTTTATCTTAATTAATCTCTGATTTGGGGATTTACTGTATTTTTAGAGGCATGGCCATGTTATGTCAGACCTGAATGCGTGCATTCCCAAACATGCTTAACATGAAGCGGAGTTCACATTTCTGAAGGCAGATATGGAATCGAGTGTTAGTGTGGAGCGGTTGTCATGGTGACGCCCACCAGTGTTCTCGAGACCGTTGGCTGTTCAGAGGAAGGTGAATTCAAAACTCTTTGATTCTCTGTTGTTATTATACGGGTTATAAAACTAAGCTATCGCTCATTTTGTAACGGCGTCGGTGTTTGTAGCGTTACAGTGCAGCTAGTTGCGTAAAAATATGAATCCTCTTTTTGACGACAGACACAGACGGCTCAATGTTTATGTTTTTCTTGTACCATTGTGGTTGCTTTTTGTCATTTTTAGTTAAGTACTGGAGAGAGGAAAGTGTGGTTTAGCATCGGTGTTAACGTAGCTAATTGGCCTTGCAAAACTCCGTAATATTTGACCATTAATTAATTTCTCCCATTGCCTGGCACTTTCGGTGAAGAAGATTTTTTTTTTTGTTTTGTTTTGTTTTATTCTGTTGTTTTAATTCAAAGACAGACTTTGGTCCTCCATTTTGTGTAAAAATTGAAGATGTTCCAGTTTTCTGGAGAGCCTTATTGCATTTGTCTGTAACGTCTGGTCTGACTGTTGAATTAGTACCTCAGTAGTAGACACAGCTGCACCTTGGTAACATGGCTTGAGAGATATTAGCACAGTTTCTAGTTTTAGCTTAATATCATTAAATGTTTTTATTTATTTATTTTACTTGAATTATTTTACGTGTAAACCTCCCTTTTCTTCACCCCTATATTGCTGTCTAATATCTGCATGTTTCAAAGCATAATTTCCCGTCTGGTTTGTGCACACACAATGACTGAAGATATTTTTTCATAAATGTCGGGTAGTGTAGTTCTGCTTTAGCAAACATCTGTAGTTTCCATTCTGGAATGACGAGTGCTTCCTGTCTTTTGATGTCAGATGTAAGGATGTGCTCAGTTCTGCAACTCTCTGGAAATAGCCTGGCGGTAAAGTTTTATTTGGGCAATATTTCACATCATTGCTCTTAAATTTCTATAACCAGCGCAAGGTTGTTTTTCTTCTTTTTTATTTTTTATTTTTTTTTAGAGGAAGTTGAAAAGGACACTAGACTGAAAAAGTTCAGTTATTTCTGATTCTTCTAACCTCAAGCACGGCTCCAGGATCAACCAAGCACCGCATCGTGTAGCCCTGCGCTAGTCTAAATGTGCACTCCCATCCGGGAATCCCAGGTCACTGTGAAACCACATCAACAGGCATCTTTAACATACAACGCAGTACAGTTTAAAAGCTTATCTATGCCTCGCCACCCCACCCAGGGTGTGAAATTAACACCCACCTCCAGCCAAATGCTGGCAAAAAAAAAAATGTTATTGTGGCTGGTAAGATTGTTCTACTCTAGCAGCCACTTTGGCAGGTAACCAACTAGGTTGTGTTATATTATAAAAAGATAATGTGGCTGGCAAAATGTTGAAAACGATTTTTAGAATTCGCGAACCTCTCTGGGCCAGTGTTACATTACAGGTGATTGGTTCAGTTGACTAGAATGGCCTCCAAACTGGAGACGCACCAGATGATGATTCGTCAGAGGACGTTACTGACCACTGCTTTTTATCAACAAAGAACATGTGTGGAAGTTGGGTAAGTTTCAACCTGGTCAATCAGTGGGTATGGACTGGTTATGGATTGGTTAGTGAGGCTAACCAATATAGGCTGAAAACCTTTGGGCTGAAGTTCAGGCTTGAAGGAGTGCTGGATATTTTCTTGTCCCTAGATAAATGACGAGTTCTTTTTTTAAAGTAATATTTTTAGGGCTTTTCAGCTTTATGGGACAGCACAGTTTAGAGATACGGGGAGGGAGGGAGAGGGAGACACATGCGACAAAGGTCGCGCGGCCGGATTCAAACTGCCGATGTCGCGGCTCGCAATGAGCACGTGGACAGTGCTTTACGGGCTACGCCACTGAGACGCCCAAATGACGTGTTCCTGTCATTATGTTGTCTTATCCCAAGCGGGATGAACCCTAGTTGTGTCCCCATTGTTGCACACTGTCACTCACAGTCATTTAACTGTAACTGACAAGTCCTACGCTGTAGACCGCGGGCGGCTCTTGTGCCGAGAGACTTTTCCAGCTGAGCTACGCTGAGGCCCCCGTCGAGCCTCTCCAGGCCTCTCGCAAAATAACTGGGATCGGGAGATTTTTGGTTTATTTTTTAACCAACCCAGCGTAGAGCCCCCGTCTGCTTTAAGTTTATAGCTTGAGGTCACAGCTACTAGGAAAGGAGTGGGCGTGCTTTTAAAATGGACACCGTGTGCGCTGTGACCAGTTGTTTGTGAGTGGTAACCCCGGTCTCCCTGTGATCTTTATCGAACAGACTAAACTTTGGTGGCGAGAAAATATCTTGAGCGTTAATTTCCAATCCCACAATCCTGTGGTTTTTTCCCTCTGTCGCCAATCCAAGCTGACATCATTTCGGGGCAATCCGTTCCTTTCCCACACCCTGCTCAGAATCCGGTCTTCTGTTTCTAATTGCCTGCATTAAACCAGTACTATAAGCCCCGAAACACACTTACATTTATGCATTAAAACGTATGCTTTTTTTTCCCCCTCAGAGTGGCTTGTACAGTTTAGCCTACATTCTTTACATACAGTCCCTTTATTACGGCTGGATGTAGCAATGCAGGTTGAATACCTTTTACTCAAGTGTACAATGGCGGTGTCCCGCATGGGAATCAAACCTGCAGCCTCAGAGTTATAAGCCCAGTTCACCTCGGCTTGTGTCCGAATCAGAGCCCCATCTACTGCGTTCTCTGTACTGTGTACTGTTTACTGCATACTATTTAGTATGCGACATGGCTAAAATTTTCTCTATACCATTATCAGCGATAGTATTATCAGCCAGGGATTTTAAGTACACTGCATACTACATTAACATTTCGCCTACTTACCTTACTGGAAGCCAGCGGGGAGGACAGATGGGAGAGAGAGGCCGCTCCTACAGCAGGACTCCTATTACCCGCTTTGTGGGTTCTGTTACCCGCTTTGTGCATTCTGTTACCCGCTTTGTGCATTCTGTTACCAGCTTTGTGCGTTCTGTTACCCGCTTTGTGCGTGTTTGTGTGGAAGTCTAAACCGTGCCAGGAGCACATAAATATATCAGTCTGAGCTTCTCTTTTTTTTTTCCTCTTCTCTCAAGCAAGCCAGATGGTTGGCCCTAATATGCTCTGGGTAACGCAAAAAAAATAAAAAATAATAATTTAAAATCTCTCGGTTAGCTTTTGATGTCAACGCTCAGAGCAGACTGAAGCATACGTGCTAAATGTGCTGGGCGTACGTATGAGCGGGGCCTCTGACCGCATAATCCCTCAGACCGATCAGGAGGAAAAATAAAGAAATGCCTCTGTTTTCTGATCCTGGGGGTGGGTGGTCAGGGAGTGCAGGTGTTGGCGTCAGCGCTGTAAGACGTGTGTGTGTGCGTGCGTGCGTGCGTGCGTGCGTGGGCGCGTGTGTGTATATATGTGTAGAATAGTATAATATGGCCTTTGTGTGTGTAGATACTGTGAGCTGTGTGAAAGTAAGTACAGTAAGGTGTGGCCAGTGATTTGCAGGTACTACATGCAGTGTATGTTTTTAATGTATGTGTTTAGTGTTCACAGGAGATATAAGGCTATGTGTGTCTCATAGCGTGAGGTAGGTGGTGTGTGCGGATCAAAGATGATCTGTTTTTAGTCTGATGTATATGTGGTGTGTACAGCTAAGAGATCTTGTGTTTCATAGATTCGGGCGGGAAATTGATTGGTAAAAAGTGGTTTGTGCTGATTGACAGAGCTCAGGCAGGTGAATCATGGTCTGAGGTAAGCCAACGGTATTCACTGCAGCCCGTGCGTAACCACAGGGCGGGTCAGCTTGTGTTGTTCGTCAGAACTTCATTTATCAATTAAGACAGTCGATTACGCAGGTGAGTCATCGCCCCATAAACCATGCTTTGTGTCATAGTTTGACGTCTATGAGCGGGTAAAATGTTGGCAGTGTGGCAGGGCAATGTGAGGTAGGCACTAGACAGTGTGTGCAGTTTGTGTGTGTGTATTTAGTTTGAGGTAGACAATATGCAGGTAAAAAACGTGTGTGTGTGTATTTAATGCAGGGTGGAAAGTGCAGGTAAAGAGAGTGTATGTAAGGCAGGGTGGAAAGTGCAGGTAAAGAGAGTGTATGTAATGCAGGGTGGAAAGTGCAGGTAAAGGGAGTGTATGTAATGCAGGGTGGAAAGTGCAGGTAAAGAGAGTGTATGCAATGCAGGGTGGAAAGTGCAGGTAAAGGGAGTGTATGTAATGCAGGGTGGAAAGTGCAGGTAAAGAGAGTGTATGTAATGCAGGGTGGAAAGTGCAGGTAAAGAGAGTGTATGTAATGCAGGGTGGAAAGTGCAGGTAAAGGGAGTGTATGTAATGCAGGGTGGAAAGTGCAGGTAAAGAGAGTGTATGTAATGCAGGCAGTGCAGAGAAGGCCGTGTTCATAGTCCCTGCATGCTTTGAAGGTCCGCTCTGCTTCAGGAGATGAATCATCAGCTTTGCTGCAGCACTTCCTCTCCTGTGGTTCTGGGTCATTTATGTAACTCCTACAAGTGCAGAATTCAGTGGGCACACACACACACACACACACACACACACACACATACACACACATACATACACACGCACACACATACACACACACACAAGCATGCACACAAACACGCACACATACACACGGGTACACACACACACACACACACACACACTCTTCCCTAGTCACTGTGTGATTGGTCACATGTGGATTGTTGGGGTTTGGACTGAACTCATTTCAAAGTTGGCCCTCAAATAGTCAACGCAGCGCAGATCGTGAGAAAGTTGCTCGTCTTCAGTTTCCCACAATGTGTTACAAGCAATCTGTGTCCCCAAATTATCCAAAGTGTTTTTGTTTTTATCAATTTAGTTGTATCTAGGCTACATGTATGCATCTGCTTTGTCTGTTGAATTTGCAGTACTCTGGTGGGTAAAATGGATATCGGTTCTTTGGAAGAAACCACCCCATACATCTATGAGGATTATTGATGGGGAAATGGCCTTGTATGTCAGAGGTTGCAGGTTTCAATTCATAGATGGGATACAGCTGCTGTTCCCTTGAGGAAGTGCTTGGCCTGCAGTAAATATCCAACCTGTTGCATGTGTTAAAAATTATAAGCTCCAAATTCACCTTGGATAAGAGTGTTTGCTAATTTCCTACATGCTATTGTCCTCTGGGGCGTGTTAGCACTGAGAGCATTCCAGCAGCCTTTTTACAAAAGACCTCAGAGGCATAATACCAATCTGTTTTTGTCCTGTTTGTTAAATGTGCTGTTAACATAAACTTCTTCACCTCAGTCTTTTTTTTATTTTATTTTTTTTAATAAAGTTATCCAGGTAATGATTCTTTTTGTATGTGACTGTCATAAGTAGGTAAGAATACATTACGAGGTGAACGGGTCAGTTCGGCCCACCTGGGCTTGTCTTTTACCAACAATCCAGATGGCATCCAACATTGAACCAGGCCAGGACCTGAACACTCTAGGGGTCTCTGCTTCCACTACATGACCTGGAAAAGCTCTTCTGCACACTGACAACTCCCTATGTCCTGGCCTTTGAGTGCCAGTGTATTCCTCTTAACATTAGCTTCGGTCGTCGTCTTCTCCCAGCCTTCCATTTGACATGAACTGTAGGGGAACGCGGGCGATTAAAACCACGTCGGACAGAATTTTTGTCTTTCTTCTTAGTCCGTTTGCTCCGGGTATCCTTTTTTATATTTGTAGAACTGCTGGAGAGTGTGTGCGTGATGCGGACGTGTGGATAATAAGCGTGTGTGTGTGTGTGTGTGTGTGTGTGTGTGTGAGGCGGGCGGTGAGCTGTTCCAGTGGGCCAGCTGCGTTGGCCGTGTGTGTGTGTGCGCAGACGGCAGAAGGTGAGGGGGTGAAGTTTCTCAGAAGGAAGAAAAAACGGTTCGGTGCGTTTTCATGTCACAGATGGATGAAGTGACTCACGTTTTTTTTGAGGTTTTTTTTTAAAGGGGGAGGGAGAAAGAAATCAAAGGGAAAACATTCTGAGCCCAGTACCACATGGAGTTCTGTTGGCTGTGTGGGAATTTCATAAGAATGGTGATGCTTTGCAGCTTGAGGACTGACATGATTGTCCATCGATAGAAAGCCTCTATGCATCAGACAATTATTTAGAATATTTTATATACCTCTTTTAGATACCGGTAAATTTCCTACAGAACACAGAAAATTTTTACCGTAAGCGTCTGCTTTCACCATCGTTCGGAAACAAAATCCTTCATTCATTCACACGATTCTACGATTTTTATTAGCAATAGCATGTTTAAGAACTGCTGGAGTGTTTTCAAATTTTGCCAGCATCTTAAGAGTTAAAGTATTAAATGCACGTGTTTCATAGTGCAGGTGCTCAAAGTTTTTCTCGGGCCTCAAGCCATTCTATTTTCCAGAATATTTTTCCCTGATTTATTTTGACATTCTGTCGTAGGTTGAAAAACATCCTGATAATATCCAAAGTTCATCCTCCTTGTGACTTCCCTTCATTCCTCCCTGAACAGAATGTTTGGTTAAAAAAATAATGTAGCATGTTAGCATATGGACGAGCAGTGGTGAATGTGTAGGAAGCTGAGCAGCGGTGAATATGTAGCAACGCCAACAGTGGCGATTGACTCACTGTTCCGCCAGTGCGGTCATTTCTAGAAGCCCATAAGAACAGGGGAATGGCTGGACCTCTGCAGTGATCCTGTATATTAATTACACTTTGCCGTAAAACGTTTGATTAGTCTCAATACCTGCCCAGGGAGTCGGTATGGACAGGTGCCAGGTCTGTCAGGCCTCAGGCCTGCTGTGGCGGCATCTCCATAGAGCCAGGGTGGCTATGGCGGTATCTTCCCTCTCCATAGAGCCAGGGTGGCTATGGCGGTATCTTCCCTCTCCATAGATCCAGTGTGTCTATGGCGGTATCTTCCCTCTCCATAGATTCAGTGTGTCTATGGCGGTATCTTCCCTCTCCATAGATCCAGTGTGTCTATGGCGGTATCTTCCCCCTCCATAGATCCAGTGTGTCTATGGCGGTATCTTCCCTCTCCATAGATCCAGTGTGTCTATGGCGGTATCTTCCCTCTCCATTGAGCCATTCTGACAGAGCCACACCCCCTCCATGTTGTTTCAGATGTTTTTATAAGTCCAGGTGTCAGCCAGGAGTTTCCGGAGCATTCCGCCCCAAAGGGAAAAGATCGATTTAGCCACGCGTCCCATCCGGAGGCAGCACCTCTCCTCTCTCCCTCCTCACTCGGTTAATTATTTATCACCAAAATCAGGTTACCCTTATATGGCCGACTTCCTGCTTTGGGTACTGCATAGGAGGACTAAAGACATTTGGTAAAGCCAAGTAAAGCAAATTCATCAGGAAACCACAATTTAGCTTGTGACCCTGTGTGTGAAAATACCCTCAGCGTTTCCTTTCTGTCATTGCCTTCTGGCAGAGGCTCTAACTCCAGAGTTTCATCAGTGGATGGACTAATATTAATGGAGTGGCCACTTTTATTAATAGTTTTTTTTTTTCTCTCTTAATTGAGAGTTACTGGAGTTCTTGCTTACTTTGGAACCTGATGAAATTTGACTCATTGAACCGATTTTTGAAATGAGGAAATGTGAAATTACGGGATACGAAAGGAGAAGAGGAGGATTCCCGGAAACGTGGTCGCCGTCGTCCGTCAGGGGTTCCCCCACGAAGTGCGATGACTCGCATGTGCGTTTCTCCCGTCTTCGTGTGTATGACCGGTCAGAGGGTGGAGGTCTGTGTTTGGGGGTGGATAGAGAGGGGCTTTTCCAAACCCTATTGAGCTCGGAGGAGGGGGGGTGGGGGGGGGGAGGTTGATGGTAGGGAACCTACGGTGACTCACTGTTGCCTCACCAAATTTACACCCCCTCCATTGGAAGTCATCGTTCAGAGCCATTTCCTGTTTCGAAAATCATACGCTGGACCCAGAAAAGGGTTTTGGTTTTCCAGTGGGTCTCTGTCGCTGTCAGCCAGGCAGGACTGCATGAGGCGAATATCAATGAACAAGGAGTTTGTTTTAAGGAATGCTGAGTCACCTCCTCTCTCTCCCTCTCCCTCCATCCCTTCCTCCCTCCCTCTCTCCCTCCCTCTCTCTCTCTCTCAGTGACAGCTACATTGTGCGCGTTAAAGCGGTGGTCATGACCAGAGATGACTCGAGCGGTGGTTGGCTGGCCCAGGAGGGGGGTGGCCTGAGCCGGGTAGGCGTGTGCAAGGTGCTGCCCAACGAGTTGATTGGGCGGAGCGACTTCCTCATCCACGGCGAGCGGCTCAAAGACAAACAGGTGAGCCGATCGGGCGACCAACCAGGTTGTGTTATATTGTAAAAGGTAATGTCGTTGGTAAAATGGCGATTTTGAGAATCCACAAGTGACTCTGGGCTGGCCAGTGAGTGAAAAGGTTAATTTCAGGCACTCACTCACTCACTCACTCACTCACTCACTCACTCACTCACTCACTCACTCACTCACTCACACACACACACACTCACTCACTCACTCACTCACTCACTCACTCACTCACTCACTCACACACACACTCACTCACTCACTCACTCACTCCACTCACTACACTCACTCACTCACTCACTCACTCACTCACTCCACTCACTCACTCACTCACTCACTCACTCACTCTTTTTTAATCACAATATTTGTATTGATTTTCAGAAATAAAATTTTTCGGTTGCCCTACCTAATGTTAGATGCTCCATGTATGTACGTGACCCGTGTCTCCCACCGTAGGTGATTCTGGAATGTTTCCTGAAGAAAGACTTGATCTACACCAAGGCCACGCCCACCTTTCACCACTGGAAAGTCGACAACAAGAAATGCGGCCTGACTTTCCAGAGTCCGGCCGACGCCCGTGCCTTCGACAGGGGCGTGAGGAAAGCCATCGAGGACCTGACGGAAGGTGAGCGAGCCCGGCAGGGGGCGTAGAATGCTTTTTAAACGCTGCGCTCTGGCGGTTGTTAAAGTGCTTCTAGGATGAGTCCAAAAATGAACCCGACACAGCGAAGGTTTTTGGTGTCAGGTAGGGCTGCCCATTTGATAAGTTTGTGCAGTAATGGCCCTTGACTCACTGAGCGCTGAACACCATCTCATTACAACTTGGGATGTAATAATACTTTGATTTCTCCAAAATTGGACACGTTAGTCCTTATCCAACTTTAATGCAAATATGTAGCACGTAACCCCTTATGTTAGCGCCTTTATCCAGCTTTAGTGCAAATAGTATTTCACCCCTTGTGTTAGCCTTTATCCAACTTTAGAACAAATAGCGTGTAGCCCTCGTGTTAGCCTTTATCCAACTTCACATGCTCCCACGCATCCGGCATCTCTACCATCTTAGCCGACAGTGAAGAAAAGGCCTTGGCAAGTTCTTTTTTTTTTTGTTTTGTTTTGTTTATTTTTCTCTCTCTCAAATCTGTTTTCGATTCCTCCGGGCGCATTAATCTCCTCTATGTGTTAGTATGTGTTCCCTCAACAGAGCATCATTAGCGGCCTTAAGTCCATTACCGCCTCTTTCACTTCCGGCCTGCTTTGAATGGGGTAGGCGGCCAGACTTGTGCCCACCCCCCTACCCCCCCCCCCCCCCCCATCCCTGATTGTGGTACTGTTCCTCATTTGGGGCGCGCGCGCCGAACTTAGCCTGGGCGGGCTCGCGACACCCCCCCCACCCCCCCTCCTAAGTGGAAACACAAGGACCTCTGAAATATAAAAAAATTACCAGCAGGCCCCTCCCTCCATCCGCTCCCCCATCTCTCCACTGAAGTCTTTGTTTCCAGTGGTGAACAGTTTACTTCTTCAGATGAAAGAATGTTTACGAGAATTTAAATGCATCTATTACAGACTATCCACCCCCCCCCACCCCACCCCACCCCCCCCCCCAGCTCCCAGTGAATGGTTTTTCCCCTGAAGTTCCTCATGTTCTAGTGTAAAGGACTGTGAATCACCGTCATGGAAACAGAGTCACTAGAACGTTCTCCTGAAATTTAACATTTTTTACATTCACATTTAGATTTGGGCATTTAGGAGACAGAGAGAGTGATTTACAAAAACACATAGATAAATGCTTAGGCCAGGATTATAAAAAAATAAATAAAAAAAGTTGAAGTTACGTTTGTCCTTAGAGTAGGAAGTGCTGTTAGAAGGATTTTGATTGGACTGATCAGGTCATGTGTCTATAGATGGCATGCATGTGTGTGAATCTGGTGCTAAATGTGGAGGCCATGTGTCCCTTATAAGTTCAGACATGCCAGTCAAGCGTCATGTGATATTGCCCCAGAAAACATGGCTCCGCCCCCAAGCCCTGGCACCCAGTCTCTGCCCAAGGCTGCCCCTTCACCCTTAGGTCACATGGTCCAATCTCTCTATCCTGATTGGCTTTTTACATCTACCTATCAGAGAACAGCTGTAATTGGCAGAATTCTTCTGCACAGTGCTGGTGTAATGTCTTTTTGGTAGAAATAAGGAATGGTCGTATAATTTGTTTAGTTTTTTTTGTTAATAGTTTTGTCTGTTTTCTAGGATCTACAACTTCCTCTTCCACGATTCAGAATGAGGCTGAACTGGGCGACGATGACGTTTTCACTGTAAGTGTCGCCGTGTTCTAAGCCAGTCTCATTCGTTCTTGCAGTATTTCCGCCATGACAACGCCATTACCGGCCATAAATTCCCTGGCTGTAGGTCCACCCAGTAACGTGTCACTTTTATCACGCAGCAATGAATCACCATTTTAGATTCTTTGTCACACCTGCTGAAACTTTTGTTTGAAGTAGTTTTATTATTCGAAGGCCTGGGTTTTCAACGGGGGGTCTACGGCCCCCTGGGGTTCTTTGGAGGTACTGTCGGGGGTCCGTGGCCAGACTTGATTTATGCAATTACTATATATAGATTTGGGGAAATATTTCAAAATATAAAGGTTTTTTTAAAACATATAACCCTTTTTAACTCATTATGGGGTCCCCTGGATGCCTTTGAGCCTGGGTGGGGGTCCCTGTATTAGAAATGGTTGAAACCCCTGTTGTAAGGTCTTTTCTTCTGTGTTTTATCTAGTGGAGTTTGATGTTAACCCTTGGTATGCTTAGCTGACATCTGTGTAAACAGAACCCTGCAATAAATACCAGGCACTGTGAAACAAACATCCCTTATGGACCTGGAATATACTGACAATATATTGAAATAAAATGCATTGCGCCATATATTCATCACATCACAATACATTGCAAATTGTTGCTGCTTTAAAATATTGCTGTGTGCGTGTGTGTGCTATACACTGTTGTGAAATAAATTTTTATTTTAAAGTCGCACATTTACAATGTATTGCAATATATTCAATTTATGTAAGGGATTTGATAGGGTGTCTACATTCAAGGGATTTACACTGGCATTAAACAAACAAAAAATACAAAATACAAAAATACAATAAAAAAAACTTTTCTGTTATAGTAGATGGAGCTTTTTGCCACACAACTGTCTTCTTGGTTACACGCCTGGCATTGGGTGGTGTTTGTGGGTGGCATTGGGTGGTGGATTCCTGCCACACCTTCGCTCGGTTTCCACCCCTCTACCCTAAAAGTCAATCAGTGCTCATGAGCCATTCCGTGGCCCCACCCCTACGCACGCATGCATCAAAAAAAAAAAAATGGCAGCTGTCGTAAACGGACTGTCGAATGCAAACTTTGGCTCAGGATCTATTACCAACAAAAGGCTATAAAATACTCCCGGCCTTCAACTTTTATGTCGATATATTTCCTTACGGGACTCCTCCTCCTCCTCCTTCTATTTTTATTTATGTACCTTATTTATTTATTTATTTATTTTCCTGTGTCATATTCCTTCCACCATTTTTATTTTGAAGTGCGTGTGAAGAGAGCTGAAGCCCGGTGTTATTTTTGTATGGAGGAGGCTCTGAAGGAGATGGACCTTTGTTTGTTGGGAGATGGCAGGCGTGATAATGGCAGTTTTGGGGCCGGTGGGGCCGGTGGGGCAGGGGGGGGGGGGGGGTTTCCTGTCGTGTTTTGACCAGACTCCTCCGACGCTTTGGCGTTTGGTTTGTTTCCCTCCTTTTGTCCCAGTCACAGGAGATGAGCAGCAGCAGGCGGGGTCGAGAGGTCACTTCCTGCTCCCCTCAGTAAAGCTATCATTAGCAGTAGCTTCCTAGCTAACTGCCACTGTGATTTACGGCTGCGGGGGCCCGGGACGGGGGGAGGAGGAGGGCGCCTGTCTGGAGAGCCTGGGGCTTGGGGGTATTTGGGGGGGTTGGCCCCCTCACACAGAGGCGTGGGAGCAGGGGGGTGGGGGGTGGTGTGGAGGGAGGGTACGTGTGGGTCTGGGTGGATGTGACACTGGTTTGTTTGTTTGCCTGGTTGTGATGGGTTTTCCAGATCGGTTTTCTGCGCTGGACAGGTTTTGCAGTGTGTAGATTCATAGAGAGACTGACATTAGCCCTGCCCAAGATGGCGGCCTCTGGCATTAGCCCTGCCCAAGATGGCGGCCTCTGTAGTAAGATGAGATCAGCTGGAAATGGGCCATATTCTCACCAGCAGGGCAAAGGGCAGTATGATGTGCTGCTCTTCCACTGAGCCTCCTGAGAGCTCTGCATAGTGACGCACGCACATTCGCGCACACACACCCCAAACACACACACACATGCACACATTCACACTCACACACATACTCCACACCCCACACACACACACACGCACGCACACACACACACACACACACACTCCACACCCCACACCCACTCCACACCCCACACCCACAAGCACACACATACACACACCCCACACACACGCACACACACACACAGAGGGACAGCAGGCCCTGTTTCCCCTCTCAGACTGCGGTCACACTAGTGACCTTTGCAGAAGTTGGCAGTGTGAGCTGAGTGGCTGCAGACAGCCCAAACACCGGAGTGGATTTACAGCTCGAGGAGACCGGAGAGGGAACCGCATTCCTCCAAAATTATTCCCTGTACTTAACCCCAGTGTACGCTCGCCTGGACCGCCATAAAGCACCCAGGCCCTGTCCTGATGTGAGTCGGGGGGTGGGGGGGGGGTTTAAACACTAAGGCGCAGTGAAGAATCCCCATTTGTATCACTGAATATGTGAACCTCGGTTACTATTTTCAGAACAATAACTTCCAGTTACTAAAATGGATTTGGTATCAGTTTCTTTTTGGGTTTTTTTAAATTGGGATGAGGGACACGCCTGCTATTCGTCGGCAGAGGAGAGAAGGCTGTAACGCATCTCTGTGCGAGAGATCAGTCCTCAGCAATGCATAGAGCAAGTTCCTCCAGACTCACAGACATGACTGTACCATGTGTGGTGCTGTTACATCACATAGTGTATTTAAATAGGCCTAATTTCAGAGAGAGAGAGAGGAGAGAGCTCTCTCCATGAGTCATTCTGGTACATCTGCACTGGAGCCTAAGTGTGTAGGATAGTGTAATGTGCTTCAGAGTGTGTAGAATAGTGTAATGTGCTTCAGAGTGTGTAGAATAGTGTAATGTGCTTCAGAGTGTAGAATAGTGTAATGTGCTTCAGAGTGTGTAGAATAGTGTAATGTGCTTCAGAGTGTGTAGGATAGTGTAATGTGCTTCAGAGTGTGTAGAATCGTGTAATGTGCTTCAGAGTGTGTAGAATAGTGTAATGTGCTTCAGAATGTGTAGAATAGTGTAATGTGCTTCAGAGTGTGTAGAATACTGTAATGTGCTTCAGAGTGTGTAGGATAGTGTAATGTGCTTCAGAATGTGTAGGATAGTGTAATGTGCTTCAGAGTGTGTAGGATAGTGTAATGTGCTTCAGAATGTGTAGGATAGTGTAATGTGCTTCAGAGTGTGTAGGATAGTGTAATGTGCTTCAGAGTGTGTAGGATAGTGTAATGTGCTTTAGAGTGTGTAGGATAGTGTAATGTGCTTCAGAGTGTGTAGGATAGTGTAATGTGCTTTAGAGTGTGTAGGATAGTGTAATGTGCTTCAGAGTGTGTAGGATCACGGTGCACAGTGTGTTTTACAGAGAGAGGAGCCACATGCTTCCTTTAGAGTCACAGTCGCTCACTACCGCCATCCTGAGGGGAAGGTTAGCAGCGCAGATGGCTCCCTCCCAGAATAAACCCTTTTAACCAGCAGGGGGCTCCACCCACACCGGCCCTCGCACCCATTGCTACACCTGCAGCAGGTCACCCTATGCTAGGGGTGGGGAATCTTACCCGAAAAGGGCCGGTGTGGGGGCAGGTTTTTGTTTTAGCCCCCGCACTACAACATCTGATTCAACTAATTAACTCATCATGGTCTTCAATCAAGACCTTGATAAGTAGAATCAGGTTTCTTGGTGCTGGGCTAAAACGAAAACCCGTACCTACACCGGCCCTCTTCGGATAAGGTTCCCCACCTCTGCGCAACGCCTTCCGCCTCTGTCTCTACACTCCGGGAGGGCAGGGAAGCTGTCAGGCTGTGGGAATGTCTCTGTCCGCACGTGTGCGTCTCTACTCTCCGGGAGGGCAGGGAAGCTGTCAGGCTGCGGGAATGTGATTGAAAGCTTCACACAGCTCAGAGTTGGGAAATAAGCTCCTTTTTGTGTCGGAGACGGTTTGGGTTTGTGGAGCCACATCTGCCTGCAATGTGCTTTAGAGTCCAAGTGTGGTTTGTGCATGTGATTGTGTGTGTGTGTGTGTGTGTGTGTGTGTGTGTGTGCGTGCGTGCGTGCGTGCGTGCGTGCGTGCGTGCGTGCGTGCGTGCGTGCGTGCGTGCGTGCGTGCGTGCGTGCGCGTGTGTTTGAGCAGTGTGTGTATATATTGGTGTGTTTTCTCGCTGCGTGACTGAGTTGTTTGTGATAGTGTGTGTGTGTGTGTGTGTGTGTGTGTGTGTGTGTGTGTGTGTGTGTGTGTGTGTGTGTGTGTGTGTGTGTGTGTGTTTCAGAGGGAGAGCTGCACAGTCTCAGGCTGCTGTATAACTGCAGACACAGGCTCAGGATGAGGCTCAGCTTGCAGACATTATGTTGTTTAAAAAGAGGCTTCAGCGCTGGCTGACTGACAGGAGGCGGGGAGAGATGATTGACAGCTTCCTGTTCTCAGCAGCAGGCCTCACAGTCTGGACCCTGGAGCTCGGCGCTGGGGGGGGGGGGGGGGGGGGGGCAGGTACTGGGAATCCCCACCTCTCTGCGTGTACTGTAGAGGTTTCGGCAGTACTCCCTCAAACTTTTTACGACTCCCGTTTGAACAGTGCAGCTCGCGGAGGAGGGCAGAGAATGTAACGGGCGGGGAATTGGGCTTTGGAACTCCGTTAGCGTGGTGTCCGTTTCCCAGCTGCCTCACCCCGGATCAACCGTAACCCGGATCGCCTCGGCGAACACCCAGCCGTGTGAATGGGCGGCGCTTTGAAGGCGTGAGCCGCGATAGGGCCGCCGGGGGAATGAGGCGGGCGCCGGCCCGAGTGAGGAGCGCTGAAGTTCAGGCCGCTTCCTGCTCTGCCGAAACCCCCCGTCGCAGGTCCCAGGTGGAGGTGGAGGTGGAGGTGGAGTTCCTTCAGCTGCAGCTCTGCCATCTGTCTCCCGGGCAACGGAACCCGGCGGTAATCACGGCCCCCAGGGGCCGCTGCTCTCTTCCGTTTCCTCTCTCATCCCCCCCCCCCTCTCTCTCTCTCTCTCTCTCCCCCTCTCTCCCTCCTGCTCTGTATCTCTCCCTCTCCTCTCTTGCTCTCTCTCTGTCTCTCTCACTCTCCTCTTTCTCTCATTCTCTCTCTCCCTCCTCTCCCCCCCCCTCTCTCTCTCTCTCTCTCTCAGAGGGAGGAAGAGGAAGGGTTAGTTTGTCATTTCCACAGGATATTTAGTGCTGGGAAACAGGGGGTTGACCCTCAGTGTTTATTTAGCTGGAGAAGGCTTAGAAAAAGTCCACTTCAGCGGATCGGCCAAAAACCGGTCGTTTCATATCCCCTCATCCAACCCCCTTCCATTTTTAATCATGTCTGTATCCCCCGTGGCTCTGCATTACTTCCGCTGCTTTAGATAGCTTTAGTGGGAGGGTTTGGGGGGCCTCTGGACTCCCCACACTCCAGCTGCAGGCCGTCCCGCCCGGCCCAACCCCAAACCCCCCCCCCCCCAGCCGTCCCGCCCGGCCCAACCCCAAACCCGCCCCCCCACCCGCGCTTCCTCAAGGCCGGTGGTGAGGGGGGCTCTGGGGTCCACTCTCACCTCTCACACACACCACCCTGCCGTCAGGGAGGAAGAGGAGGAGGAGGAGGAGGTGTGGGAGATTCTGCTCTGGTCCTAAGGAGAGGCTCTTTCCCCAGCCTCCCAGTGCAGTCTGATGTAGTGCTGAGAATCGGTGTGAATCTCACACAAACACACACTCACACAGTCGCCTGTCCCACACACACACACACACACACACGCACGCACGCACGCGGGCACACACACACGCGCATGCACACACACGCACACAGGTTGCCTGTCTCACAAACACACACGGTCACCTGTCTCACACACGCACACACACACAGTCGCCTGTCTCACACACACACACGCATGCACACACACACAGTCGCCTGTATGAGATGTCTCTGAGCTGTTGTAGAGGGAGGGATGTTTCTTTGCTTCAGCTTGAAAAACATTTTGTCTGCAGTTCTGTTTGGTTTCTGAGTGGATTAAGCCATGTAATTATTAGCTTTGGGACTGAGCTGCATCAACCAGCTCCCTGTTTTTTTTCTCTCTGCTTAGTACTAAGCCCACAAACAGGCTCTGCTTTGGCCAGCCGAGGGTCCTACATCACAGCTTAAAGGACACGAGCGACAGCAGTCCTCATATAGGAGAATCAAGGGCTCTACATCACAGCTTAAAGGACACGAGCGCCAGCAATCCTCAGAGACAACCAAGGGTCCTACATCACAGCTTAAAGGACACGACTGACTGCAGTCCACATAAAGCAAAGTGAAGGGTCCTACACGGCTTAAAGGACACAGGCTACTGCAGTCCTCATAGATGCAAACCCAGGCCCGTACATCGCAATAGTCCTCATAGCAAGAGCTCAAGCCATTGGCTCGCTCTGCGTCTGATTGTCTACGCAATCCCTCACGTTCCCCGCCCACTTTGGTTTCCCAGGCGACTGTAAAAGTGAGTTCTCAGTGGACGTTCTTGATTAATTAAAAGGTGAAATGCATTGATAAATAAATGGTTATTGTTCCTGGGCACACTCAGTCGAGAGTGTCTCTACCCCCAGTCTGATGGGTCATGTGCAGTGCAGCTGAAGACCCTGCAGGATGGCTTGGTTGGTTGGTTGGTGGATTTTGTTGGGGGGGGCTCTGGCTAATTCAGGTAATTACCCCAAAAATGTTGCAAATTCTACCCCCTTTCCTTAAGCGCTTTTCCGCCCTCATTATTTTAAATTACCTCCTCAATTCAGGCACAAATTTAGAATGGTTTTAAGATGCAGAATTTGGCCAGAGGGGCCTTACATGGGTCCGTACCTTTGAATCAAGGCTCTTTATCTTGTGTGCTGTTACCGGCCAAGCCAATTTTGTGATTGTGTGCGATTCGGTTTCAGTTACTTTTGTTTTTTTTGAGGGTTGGGTGTGTGGGGGGGGGGGGGGGGGTCAGTCATTGGTTCCTCCGGTGCTCTGGGGGCCGGCTCTTTAAGAGGTCCTTCAGTGTAAACACTTGAAACGGGGGTCTGTGTTTTTAATTATCTCCAGCAGGCAGGGCCCCGGCTCGCCTCCTAAATATATTTTTGACCGGCGTTGGCGTGGGGCTCGGGTTCTTGGCTGCGTTCGGAAGGGACGGCCCGTATTATTTTTGGCCTGGGCCATCCGGAGGCCCCCGTAGGCAAATTAAAAGGGATGCGTGGTGGGCAGGCCATGACCCCCCACCCCCCGATACCACCCGGGCCTCCGTAGTCTTCCTCCGAGCGAGAGGCCAACCCGGAAAGATGGGGCGAGGGCCAGCACTCCCCCCCCCCCCCCCCCCAGAGTCACCAGAGCTGAAGGCTGTAGCAGGCAAGGGGCTCTTTGACTGATCTGGGGTCAGTTAAACAGGCGTTTGAGCAGTTCAGTTTGGGGGTTGGGCCGACACAAGAGGATCACTGATCTGGGGTCAGTGAAACAGAGGTTTGAGCAGTTTGGGGGTTGTGCCAGTACAAGAGGCTCACTGATCTGGGATCAGCGAAACAGGTGTTTGAGCAGTTTGGGGGTTGGGCCGGCACATGAGGCTCACTGATCTGGGGGTCAGAAAAACAAGCTTTTCCACAGTGATGACGTTGGCTTGTATGGAGCTCTGTCACTGATCTGTGGACAGTGAAATGGGTGTTTCGGTAGTTGATAGCGGTAGGCAGGAATGGGATTTTAACTGATCTGGGGACAGTGAAAAAGGGTGTTTGTCGATCAGTTCAATTAATTTCAATTTTATTTGTATAGCGCTGTTTACACTGTCACAAAGATGCTTTACAGTGGAAATACTAAAGAATATTGGGCAGAAAAATGCAAGCCTGAACCCCCAAAAAGCAAGGAATTCAGGTTGAAAATCTCAGGAGGAGCCAGGCTAAAGAGGGGGAGCCCATTCTCCGCTGGACAGCCCAGTGTAATAGTTAAGCTAGAATGAATGGTGACAGAAATGTAATGACGGATCTAATGGAGAAAACAATAAAAAGGGTTGGGCAGGTTGCAGTCAGGCAGGTAAAGGAAAGGCTGTCCAAATAGTCGAGGGCAGTAGGCAGGATTCAGACTTTAACTGATCTGGGGTCAGATAAAAATGTGTTTCCGTATTTGAGGGCAGTTGGCAGGGCTGGGACCGCAACTGATCTGGGGTCAGTGAAATGGACATTTGAGCCCGGGTTCTCATTGCAATCCTGCAGTACGCTCACCTCGGTGCACGGACCCTGGCGGGACGGCCAACAGGAAACGGGGTCAAGGGTGAAGGCGAAGTCCCGAAATATCCCGTCCCCTGAGGGGGGCGCTGGTGAGCTGGGCCTCGGCGTTCAGAGGGATAATAATAAAGGCGGCGGTAATTACCTCAGGGACCGCTCGGCACCCGCCAAGAGGCTGGGTCTGAACACGCACCCGTCCACAAGTTAAATACTGTCATACCAGGGCCCCGGCAGAGCGGCCTACCTTCACCTCCACCTGGGGCAGTCACTCCACACGTACCCTTGTCCTGCGCTAACTACACGCCGTCCTGCGCTAACGACACGCCGTCCTGCGGCGGGCGCCTGTAATGCGCTGCTGCTCGCTGCTTATTCAGACGCAGGAAGGAGACTCATCGTGTGGCCGTTATCAAAAGGCAGCTGAATAAAGGCCGTTATCAAAGGCAGCTGAATCAATCCCGACATTATTTGCGTAAGACTAATGACCCTCGTTTTACTTTAAAATAATTCCGGGGCTTTGTTTTTTAACATTGACGTGTGTAAGTTTAAGGTTTTAACATTAGATTTTTTAAATAAATTTTTTTCTTAATGACATAAAAACCTGGATTTTTGCATTTGAATTCGGTGCAGCTGCAAGCATCTGTGACTGCAGGGATATTCTGCGGCCGTTTTGCCAGTGATGTCATCGACTTCACTTGGTTGTCTGCTGGTTATCGTAGCCAGTTTAAAGTCACGTTGGATTAATTTAATTCCCTGGCAATAACCAGGATACTTCAGTTTTGCAAATCTTTTTGGCCTGAAATATTTGTAATTATGCAGGGGGGTGGGGCTGGACTGAATCAGAGCCACGCTACTACCTTTCCTTCAGAGCCCAGCTGATTATGGGAAAAATTCACGGTAACTGAAGTTACAACTGCAGGGTAATGGCGCGGTAAAGCCCAATACAGCTACACAATAGAGAAATGATATATGCTTTTATAACCATCAGGAAGAAATAACCCTATAGGTCTATTTATGTAACTGTATTGGACTTTACCGCGCAAATATCCTGCATTGTTAACGACAGTTACCGTGGACTTGCCTGTATGCACAGCCTAACTGTTAGTGCCGCTCAGATAGCCAGTCGGTAGAAAGCGGTGCTCTACGGCTAATTTGGCACACCTGATTCTCCACTAATTAGCAGCCCAACAAAATCTCTAGCTGTTGAATGAGGCGTGCTTTGTTAGGGTTACAGTGAAAACCTACGGGACAGTAGATCTCCAGGAACAGGGTTGGGGACCACTGTTCTAAGGTTTAACTTGTAACGCCATGCGCAGATTTTTGACTAGCTGACAGAGCACGTTTCGTGTGATTTGTGTGTTTTGTGCAAATGCAGGGTTCTAAACTCAAATCTTGGAGGGCCAGAGAGTATTTGATGTGTTCCTGCACTTAAGTGCGTAATTTAAGTCACTGATTGGCTAAGGACTCTGCATACCTTGTTTTCCAAGGCCTAAATTGGCTGCTGATTGGAAGGAAATCACAAAAAGCCAGCGGAGACGGGGGCCCTCCAGGACTGGAGTTTGAGACCCTGGTGCTAACGGCTGTGCCTCCTCTGTCAGATTGGGAGGGCGCAGGCGAGCAGATGTACGTAATGGCCCAGATCAGCTGGGACCACAGGGCACTGACTGGGTTTGTCTCTCTATCCCACCCCCTCTCCCCTCCCAGAACGCCACCGACAGCTCGTCCAACTCGTCCCAGAGAAGGGAGCGCCCCGTACAGCCGATGGCCTCCCCGAACCTCTGTGAACCCCGCAGACACCACTGCATCCTGGGTCACTTCCACGACCCCTACCGGCCCTCCGACCACTACTTCCTGGATCAGGTAGGTTCTTGGATGGGCGTGGCCTGCCATTTCAGGGAGGCGGTTTTTTCCACCAATTAATGAGTAAATGCTGATTTTTCAGGCCCCAGATGTCTGTGTGTGATAAGCAGGGTGCGGAATTAACACCAGCCAAATGCTGGTAAAAGTTTGACTGTGGTTGGTAAGATGTTTACTCTAGCAGCCACTTTGGCCAGTAACCAACCAGCTTGTGTTCTGGTGTAAAAGATAATGTGGCTGGTAAGATGTTGAAAATGGCTGGTGATTTTTAGAATCCACAAGCCACTGGCCAGCGGGTGAAAAAGTTAATTTCACACCCTGGTAATGAGCGCACAAACCTCAAGAACATCTGCAGTCTTGTACAGCCGGTTTCGGAAGAGAAGCCAAAAGCTACTGGCTTAAAACTGGAGTTTTATAGTCCGAAAATCAGCTCTTACTCATTAATCAGGGTTAATCGCATCCCTGGGTCTGTTAAACGTGCTGCGTTGAGGAAAACGTGTCGCGTGTCTCTGGTGTCGCGTGACACGGACTTTAAGCTCCGATCAGAAACCGCAAAATGGAGGAAGACGAGAACGACCCCCGAGCTTTCCTTTTGTGTTCTTGTAAAGAAACAGAATGTTTGATGAGTCAAAGACTTACACGGCCCACGTAAAAACAATGACTGTTTCCATGACAACCTGTTACGAGTCGGATCGAGCGGATCCATCTCGTCTTTAAAACTTGGCTCTCACGATCTGACATGTTGAGTCTCCGGGACGACAGCGGCCTTCCGAAAATGTCTGAATGTCTCCTGCTGATCACAAGCTTTTCCTGAACGCCTTCTAAACACGTCCCGTCTGACTTTGTGATCTGAACCGGCTTTAAGTCTGCCTAATGAAAAAAACATTATTGGGTGAAAGTGGAAACCGTTTTTTTCGTTTTTCAGATAGTAAACTGCACACACTGTGGCCCTCAAAAGATAATCTCCCTACAGGCAACAGACATGGTCCTTGACGTGATTATACTATTCCATTGGGTCAAAGGTCACAAATATTCATCATGTATATTTTGGCAAATATTCAGATGTATTCTCTGCCAGCATTTTTTCCATTTTGGCTCAGATTTATTTCCAGGGGCCACATGCAACAATTAGGCAAGAGAAAGGTGGATTGGAGCCATCTTCACTGTTCTTTTGGCCTCTAAAGCAGACTGGGTTAACCTCCAATATCATTCTAAATATGGATGTGAGCCATGCAAAGGCTCTTGGGAACCCGTATAGCTGCCTGTATAGTAGCCCTTCGTATGTGAACATTTCAGGCTGCTGTATCAAGCGTTAGGCCTCTTTTTGCTGTATTTTTGTGTTTGTGTGTGTATGAGTATGTGTGTATGTGTGTGATTTTGTGCGTGTGTATATAGTTGTAAGACTTATGCAACAGTCCTCCTCATTCTCCTTTAGCATTGAAGTGGAATTGAATTGAATGCATAATGAGGGCTTTCCAGGAAGCCCGGTATCGGCACAGAGTCACACCCCTGTCTGTCCTGTCCTCCCCAGTCCGTCCCTAAGTTCCCGCGTCACGTCAGCTTCCAGGACGAGGAGGAGGAGGAGATTGTGCGCATCAACCCCCGGGAGAAGAGCTGGCTGAAGGGCTACGAGGACTACCGGCACGCCGCCGCGCGCGACAAGTTCATCCGGTCCGAGGACGCCGACTCGTACGTGCACTTCGCCAAGAGCGAGCCCCCCAAGCACGACTACAGCTACCCTTACGTCCCCAACTCAGACTTCGGCCACAGGGACCTGAAGGCGGTGGGCGTCGGCGGGGGCGGGGGGTGGGGGCCTGGTGGGGGGCGTGGCCGGGGGGCGTGGTCAGCACCCAGCCCCGCCCCCTCCAGCCCAAGTGGAAGCGGCGGAAGGAGGACGGCGAGCGCTCGCGGTGCGTCTACTGCCGGGACATGTTCAACCACGAGGAGAACGGGCGTGGCCGCTGCCAGGACGCCCCCGACCCCATCAGGACCTGCATCCACCGGGTCAGCTTCATGTGGTGCGCCGACAGCCTGCTGTACCACTGCATGTCGGACCCCGAGGGAGACTACACAGACCCGTGCTCGTGCGACACCAGTGACGAGCGCTTCCTCCTGCGCTGGCTGGCGCTGGTCAGCCTGTCCCTGCTCGCCCCCTGCATGTGCTGCTACGCCCCCCTGCGTTGCTGTTACCGCTGCGGGGTGGGCTGTCACTGCTGCGGGGGCCGGCATAAGGCTGTGGGCTGAGCCTGGGCGGGGGGGGGTGGGGGGCGCAGAGCGTGGGGGGAGGAGGAGGGGGCTCCTTTTTGTATGTCTATTTTTTTTTTGTTTGTTTGTTTGTTTTTTTGTCTTCAGATTCCAGATTGGGAGGTGGGGGGTGGGACTACAGGAGTATTTTCGGTGAGCAGTGCCCCCCCCCCCCTCTTCCCAGTGAAAGAAATCAGTTTTTTGTTAAAATTTTTTGTTCTTTTTTTTTTTTTTTTTTTTAAGCCTCCCTTCTCTCCCACCCCACCACCCCTCTCCCCCCCAAAGCCACCTGACAGCCTCCAGGTCATGCATCGCAAGGACTAACCAATGATTATTCATTTATAAATATATATATAACAGGTACTTTATATTTTTTACACTGAGTTGTTTTAAGAACTTGAATTTCGTGTTTTTTTTTGTTTTTTTTTCTCTCCAGTGTTGCGTGTGGTCGATGTGAGCATCTTTTTTATTATTATTATAATTATTATTATTTTAAAGTTTGTGTTTTTCTGCCATGGTTTGCCAACTGAGATCAAGCTGGTTCCCTCCTGCTGGCTGAGGCACTTAAATTTACTGCCCCCGCCCCCAGCCCTTCAAAACAAAGGACAATAACTTTTATTCACCTGAGATACTTAACCTGTAGAGGGGTGGACCGTGTGTGTGTGTGTGTGTGTGTGTGTGTGTGTGTGTGCGCTTGCATGCGTGCGTGCGTGTGTGCATGCGAAGGCCTGGAAAGGAATGTGGCATAAGGACAGTGTATCAGAGAATAGTTTTGTTGTTACTGTATTGAAGCCAAATTTTCAAAATAAGCTGCAGCATTAATTTACGTAAAACTCAATCCTGATTTCTTAGCGACAAACAGCCTATTATTATTTGGCGGTAAGATATATCTTGTTTTGAAAATAAGCCTTAGCTCACTTTCACAGTTGTTCTGTTTAATATCCAAAGATGTTATTTTATTTGAACCAGTGGCCAAAGGGAAAGGGGTAGGTGGGGGTAAAATTAGTCCTTTTAGAAGCGCAGCCATGGTGGAGAGATGTTTGTGTCGCCGTGTCGAGATTCTCCACTCCACCCTGTCCACAGCATTAACAGCCTGTGAGCTTCTCCACAGCAGACAAAACCGAAAAACACTATTAAAATAAACAACAAAAAAACCTTTAAAATCCAGCCCTGGATAGTTTAATGCTAAAGTGACTGATTTTGGTTAAAGTAAAGGCCATGAGCTGGTGAAAATATGTCCTCGTGTATATGGTGCTAAATTTCAAGAATTTTTTTTTTTTTGCCAAATAATATATTTCTTTCAGATCTTTAATAGAGGATGACTTGGTGGGAGGGGCCTACAAGAGGAGCTGTCCTTATTGGCTCCCTCCATGGTCACATGTCTCAGCGGCTGTGGTGAACACGTTAAAGGGAGAATTAGCCATTCATTCATTCATTCACCTCCGGCAGAAGTACTGGAGTAAAAAACGGATATTATTTTTCTAATATATAGGAAGGGATACCCAGTTAATATGGAGAAGGAGGATTAGTTTTGCATTAAAGATACATAGAGTAAAAATATAGTGATTATAATAACAGCATAGAACAATCTGTGAAGGAGCCGTCGATCAGCAGGAGGATATCCCACCCCCCCCCCCCCACGATCACCTTCACGGTCATGGGTGTTTGATAAGTGCTTGCTTCTCACTGTGTTAAAAACCAGCACCCTAGAGATCCCCCCCCCTTTCAGCTGCTGCTCCAGCGAACGGCTGGGAACGGTGAACTCACAAGAAAGGGACACGCCTTGTTTTTAGACCAGCTAGTCGGTAGAGGGTGATGCGCTTGACTCGCGTGTGTAAATATATAATATACAAGAATGCTTGCGCGTACATATATGAGCGTGTACATGTGTGCGGGTGCGTGTTGCGTGTTACGTGTCCGTGCGTCCGTTATCTATTCGTTGTATGCTGTACAATTGAAATTGAAACACAAACCAGCCTCGAGTTAATGCTACCCTGTCACCTTACCTGTAGAGTGAACAATAAGGTTTTTTTTCCTCTCCGTAAGAAGCACAACACTAATACCAAGACCCTTATGAGTATTGTGCAGAATCGTTTTGCTGTGAAATGCCCTGATTCTTGTTACTATGCGTACGTGTCGGTATGCACCCAGAAACCCGTCCTGTCCCGTCCTGTCCCGGCAGTGATAGGCAGCACTGGCGCTCTGGTGGGCACACAGGGTTGTGGGTTTCGGGGTCCTGGGTCCTGTACATAAGAGTCGGCGTCATTGTGTCCCCTAAACTCTGGAGTTGTCCCCTGAACTCTGGAGGTGTCCCCAGTCTCTTGTTCTCCACGTCAGCTTTTGCAATACCGCGGGGGATGAAAGGGTTTGGCGCACACGTGGATTTCTAAGCTCCAGAGTGCACGGGCGGCGGTAATGAGATTACCATCGACAGCTCAGAATAAAGCAAAAAAAAACAAAAAACAATTCAACTGATTAACAGCCCACCAAACCAGTAAGGATTCGCTCATAACCCAATTCACTGTTCACCAAACCAGTAATGTTTCGCTCATAACACAATTCACAGCCCACCAAACCAGTAAGGATTCGCTCATTGAAAACATTGCTTCCACCGCAATTCTGAAAAGGGCCGCCAGTGAACTCGGATGCGCTGAAGTCTGTGTGTTTTTGCAAAACTTTCATCCCTGATACTGGCATCGTTCAATGTTAGAGAAGAGCCCAGTTTTATTTTTCTATCTGTGGTAAGGAAAGTTAACCAAAAGCGTTTGGTCTGTTTGGTGCACAGTCTAGCTACTGCACACATTTAACTATTAAACAGAAAGTGCCTGAAGCATACTGTTAATCTATCTCCTTATATACTTTAAAAATGATAAAGATTAAATAAACCCTGTTGTATTGATTAGTTTTGTTTTTTTACAATAAGTATTTTTACCTCTGTAAAAAGCAAAAAAAAATATATATCATGTGTTATGATGTACATTTTTAGTTATTTTTTATTGTTTCTAACGTGTATGATGGATGTAGCTCTTGCTTTAAACAAGAAAAGGAAGAAAAAAAGAACTTCTGTGTAAATACCAATACATCATGGAGAAAAAAAATACCCAAAGCGTGACCTGGGCAGTAAGTACTTCTTCGCCGTGTGTGTCAGGAGAGACGAGCTGGGCCCGGCTCCCCGGGGTAACGGCAGAGGAAGGGGCTCCCCAATAAACGCCAGGGAAACGGGGGGGTGTAAAGGGAAAAGGTTTGGCGCGCTCAGCTCGTAGGGTGCGGAAAGGCGCTTGGAAACGAGGCGTTCTGGTGCGGTGGGTGTCCGACACTGCCGGAAAGGAGGAGGGGGGAGGAGGAGGAGGAGGAGGGGGGAGGAGGAGGAGGAGGAGGGGGGAGGAGGAGGAGGGGGGAGGAGGGGGGAGTTGGGATTGCGCGATCGCTGCATATTGCTCTCACGCGCCCCCTCCCCCGCTCTGCTGCGGCGAGTCAGCCAGGTCTCCCGGGAAACCGCTGACCCGCGACACAGCCTTTACTTCCTGTCTCATGCTGTTGCAACATGCTGATACATACAGGGGGCTGGAGCTCTGTGTGTGTGTGTGTGTGTGTGTGTGTGTGCGCGTGTATGCGTGCCTGAGTATGTGATTGTGAGTATGTGATTGCGTGAGTATGTGATTGTGAGTATGTGATTGCGTGAGTATGTGATTGTGAGTATGTGAGTGCGTGAGTATGTGAGTATGTGATTGCGTGAGTATGTGATTGTGAATATGTGAGTGCGTGAGTATGTGATTGTGAGTATGTGAGTGCGTGAGTATGTGAGTATGTGATTGCGTGAGTATGTGATTGTGAATATGTGAGTGCGTGAGTATGTGAGTGCGTGAGTATGTGAGTATGTGATTGCGTGAGTATGTGATTGTGAGTATGTGATTGTGAGTATGTGATTGCGTGAGTATGTGAGTATGTGATTGCATGTTTGAATCTACGAGGAGAAGTATGTGTGCGCCACAGATCTCCCAGCTCGCTTCTCTAGAGCACATGTCCAGAAAAGTCCAAGAGAAGAGCGAAGTTCAGGCGATGGGAGCTCAGCTCCTAAACATGCTAAAGCCATAGGGCACATTAAGCTGCTCAGCTCCTAAACATGCTAAAGCCATAGGGTACATTAAGCTGCTCGGACCCTAAACATGCTAAAGCCATAGGGTACATTAAGCTGCTCAGCTCCTAAACATGCTAAAGCCATAGGGTACATTAAGCTACTCGGACCCTAAACATGCTAAAGCCATAGGGCACATTAAGCTGCTCAGCTCCTAAACATGCTAAAGCCATAGGGTACATTAAGCTACTCGGACCCTAAACATGCTAAAGCCATAGGGTACATTAAGCTGCTCAGCTCCTAAACATGCTAAAGCCATAGGGTACATTAAGCTACTCGGACCCTAAACATGCTAAAGCCATAGGGTACATTAAGCTACTCGGGACCCTAAACATGCTAAAGCCATAGGGTACATTAAGCTGCTCAGCTCCTAAACATGCTAAAGCCATAGGGTACATTAAGCTACTCGGACCCTAAACATGCTAAAGCCATAGGGCACATTAAGCTACTCGGACCCTAAACATGCTAAAGCCATAGGGTACATTAAGCTACTCGGACCCTAAACATGCTAAAGCCAGAGGACACATTAAGCTACTCGGACCCTAAACATGTAGAAGCCATAGGACACATTAAGCTACTCGGACCCTAAACATGTAGAAGCCATAGGACACATTAAGCTACTCAGACCCTAAACATGCTAAAGCCAGAGGACACATTAAGCTACTCGAACCCTAAACATGCTAAAGCCATAGGGTACATTAAGCTACTCGGACCCTAAACATGCTAAAGCCATAGGGTACATTAAGCTACTCGGACCCTAAACATGCTAAAGCCATAGGGCACATTAAGCTACTCGGACCCTAAACATGCTAAAGCCATAGGGTACATTAAGCTACTCGGACCCTAAACATGCTAAAGCCAGAGGACACATTAAGCTACTCGGACCCTAAACATGTAGAAGCCATAGGACACATTAAGCTACTCAGACCCTAAACATGCTAAAGCCAGAGGACACATTAAGCTACTCGGACCCTAAACATGCTAAAGCCATAGGGTACATTAAGCTGCTCGGACCCTAAACATGCTAAAGCCATAGGACACATTAAGCTACTGGGACCCTAAACATGCTAAAGCCATAGGATACATTAAGCTACTCGGACCCTAAACATGCTAAAGCCATAGGACACATTAAGCTACTCGGACCCTAAACATGCTAAAGCCATAGGACACATTAAGCTACTCGGACCCTAAACATGCTAAAGCCATAGGGTACATTAAGCTGCTCGGACCCTAAACATGCTAAAGCCATAGGACACATTAAGCTGCTCGGACCCTAAACATGCTAAAGCCATAGGACACATTAAGCTGCTCGGACCCTAAACATGCTAAAGCCATGGGACACATTAAGCTGCTCGGACCCTAAACATGCTAAAGCCATAGGACACATTAAGCTACTCGGACCCTAAACATGTAGAAGCCAGAGGACACATTAAGCTGCTCGGACCCTAAACATGTTAAAGCCATAGGGCACATTAAGCTACTCGGACCCTAAACATGTTAAAGCCATAGGGTACATTAAGCTGCTCAGCTCTTAAACATGCTAAAGCCATAGGGTACATTAAGCTGCTCAGCTCTTAAACATGCTAAAGCCATAGGGTACATTAAGTTGGTCGGACCCTAAACATGCTAAAGCCATAGGGTACATTAAGCTGCTCAGCTCTTAAACATGCTAAAGCCATAGGGTACATTAAGCTGCTTGGACCCTAAATATGCTAAAGCCATAGGATACATTAAGCTACTCGGACCCTAAACATGCTAAAGCCATAGGACACATTATGCTGTTTCACTCTTGTGTGTTTCAGGAAACGCATCTGGTAGATTATCTTTTGGGGGGGGGGGTGGGTGGGGGTCCCCAAAGACTCGACCAGCGCCGACTCTCAGCGACTGCAAACAGGATCAACCTCCACATGTGCAAACATTTAAGGCATACTTTCTCTTAATGAGGTCACCCCCCCCCCCCCCCCCCCCTATGAATTAGGGATTGAAAGAAGGGAAACCAATTCGCTCTCGTTTCAGGCGGAACAGGCCCCGTGCTTTCCCCATCTCTGGAGGAGAACACGCACATTCTGCAGTGGTTTTCAGAGAACTCATCAAAATAAGTTTGAAAAGCGTATTTATTACATTAACAGCCGTAGTTTATGAAATGACATAAGCGCATATTTACATTGTCAAACATAAAAACATAAGATATAAAATTCCTTGTTTTGAAACTAAACATCCGAACTGAAACAAAAGCAATTTCATGCCCAAGAGATCTCCTGGAGGACTGTGACTAATTTGGTTTTAAAGAACGCGCTGTAGAGTACACAGATCGGGCCTCTAAGGGTAACATCAGCACAACGAGAACACAAAACCATCCTAAGATGGAGGCAGTGTGTCCCATGGTAGGCATTGAAATGAGGGTGAAAGGGCTTTCGGACAACTGTCAAATAGATCATAATATAACATAACTTAATGACAAAAACAGGCCATTCAGCCCAACAATGCTCGCCATTTTCCTAACACTAAAGGGCACCTAATGCTCACCGTTTACCTACAAGCTGGAGTATCTATCACCGGACTGGGGCTGATCAGTGACTCATTCTCCATAGAGCTTTTTAACAGCAATCTGTTGATCAGTGTCCTACTGCAGTTCGGCCTCTCCACAGGTCCCAGTGAGTTTGTCCTTGTCCCCACAAACAATGTGCCACATATTCTGCGGAACGAACACGACCAGCGTCCGATGGCTCTCCGACGGACCTGAAGCCCATGTCAACGCACAGTCCACGTGGGCAGTCTGTGGCTTCGTTCCTGACGACCTCTGACCTCCTCGAAGCAGCAGCAACATCGCAAGAATGGCGTCTCCACCAACAGTTTTTTTTACACAAATAGCAAAATAAATAAATTAAAAGAAGCTGAATTTGATTAAGAGGTGTGTTAAAAACAATAAGGTCAGATTGTTTTTGTGTCCCCAGGCTGGGCATGAGTGCTGACTGGTTGACTGGGAGAAGGGGGGCGGGGCTAAGGAAGTGGTTGAGTCGACAGAGATTTGGGAGAGGGGATGTTGAGGATGTTGCATTAGCAGGCAACATCCTCATTTTAGAAACAACACACAGACACTTGGCCACCCCCACTCGCCCTTAAACAGCACGAATACACAAAAAGGGGGTCCAGTGCGAGGTCCGGGAGGGATACACAGAGCCAAAACAGGGCGGGCCACGCTTCTTTTTTTCCCTGTCCCATCCCGGCCAAGGCCCGGGTTCTTATTTGTGTCCCACAGTTCCTCTGAGGGAACACTGCGGCTCACGCACCAGGATGTTATTGTGTGCAGATAAGGACAGTGTGTCCTGCGATGGGCAGTGGGAGAGAGAGAGCCCCTTTCCCACAGAACGAGGGGGCGGGCGGAGCGGGAAAGGAGGTGGGGGTGTGGCAGCATTGTCTCCACCGGCGGCCCTGTTTGTTTTCCGTCGTGTTTTATCTGCTGAATTACATCAACGATCCCGCTGGAGAAAGCCCTGGAGACGGGGGCGGCAGTGCAGTATAACGGTTAGAGAACCGGGGTCGTAACCCAAAGGTTGCGGGTTCGATTCTCACACTACCGTTGTACCTTTGAGCAAGGTACTTAACCTCAATTGCTTTGGTAAATATCCAGCTGTATAAATGGATACTGTGTAAAAAAAGATGCAAAAAGTCATGCAAGTTGCTCCGGATAAGAGCATCTGCTAAATGCCTATAGTGTAATAATGTAAGATAAGTGTAATAGAATAGAATAGAATAACTTTTATTTTCCAGCTAGGGAACTTCAGTTGTAGCCCCAGCAACAACAAAAAAAGACATAGACAGTGGGGCAGACCCACAACACACAAACATATCAAACAAAGACATTCAATATAATCATTGCATTAATCAAACTAATTAAAGTGTAATAGCCTACAGCCAAACATCATGATTAAAAATAGCCCCCGCTGTCCCGAGTGTTATCAAGCAGTCTAACACACAAACTCCGCCTCGACTTTACACCATACACGCAGTGTTGCGGTCTCTGTCCACTGTCAACACGGTGCACCGAACTACGTCAGCCTTCCCAGTCGTTGCCTCGCTCCTCCCCCACATTATCTTCTCCTTCCCCTTCCCTGGCGGCCTTTTGAAGATTGCCTGCAGACAGTCCTAGATCAGTCACGAGTACCGACATCTTCAACTCCAGTGAAGAATGATGGTAAACTTCAGCTGCAGATCCAACGGACATTCCCGAGCATATGTTGTGAATGCGTCTCCATGGTGACAACCACAAACAAAATAATTCGTCAATATTATCAAAACGAGCAGCATGAGTGCTGTGAACAATCTCCAGCCCGCTTCCTCGTCCCATAATAGACACACTGCGCATGAAAGAAGACAAAAGCCCGACAGAACAAAATACATTCAAATTAACAAACAGGAACACGAGAGACAGCTGGACTACATGTCACCATTACAGCGCCACCTGGCGTCACTTAATATTAGTGTAATAATGTAAGCTAAGTGGAATATTAGTGTAATAATGTAAGATAAGTGTAATATTAGTGGAATAATGTAAGATAAGTGTAATATTAGTGGAATAATGTAAGATAAGTGTAATATTAGTGGAATAATGTAAGATAAGTGTAATATTAGTGGAATAATGTAAGATAAGTGTAATATTAGTGGAATAATGTAAGATAACGCCAAGCTGCATGTACTTTGGTAGCCCTCTAAGTTGAGCACTTAGAATTTTGCTTTTTTGGCGGGATTTCATCATGGCATAGTAGTACATCAGCCAATAGGATACAGGCCACAGGCCACTGCCCATTGTGATCCCGCCCATAAACTAACGGCAAACTACAGCCCGTCCATGTGTCTGTGTGTACCGTACATCCGCTGCGTCTCTGGGCGTTTTAGAGCACCAGAGCATTATGTGGACATTTTTAAACGGAAACAGGACTGAACTGAACTTGCGAACGTTGTAGAACTTTCTAGAACATTGCTGGTACGACCCTGACAAGGTGTCCTGCCTTTATGCTCAATTAGGCCAATTAGTGACTTTAAGTTCTTGCGGTACATGACCCCCACCGCCAACCTAGCGGAGCCAAAATTCCCACCACCCGGTTACGCCCATGGAACATCTCCTGAGGACTGTCGCAAAACATGGAAAACTTCAGAGAGAGAACGTCCTGTCTAGTAGACGGAACGTCCAAATCGTAACAGAACATCCTGCCAACTGAAGAAGACCTTGGTCTACGGAACCTTTATTCGTCAAACCAAAGCTACAAAGTCCAAGCTTGCCATTTGAGCGCACGTGTGT
>CM056379.1:109517914-109520377 GCA_029718625.1 Synaphobranchus kaupii | reverse complement strand
ATTTTTTTTGCTAATTGCCCTTTCTCTCTATATGGCAACTCTGAATTTGTTATGACCCCTTGTTGTTTGCACAAACATGAGTGCAGAGAGACAGACAGACAGACAGACCCATCCACCCACTTCACTGGCATGTACTTTAAAAAAAATTTTTTTTACAAATGTATTTATACCTACATGTCTTTATTTTTCGAGTTGCCATCGGGGGCCAGATGGCATCAGTCATTCAGAGTCTTCTAAGTTTATTCACTTTTGTTTGTTACATAAACAGGCATCTTGGCCCGCCCACCCCCACACAGGGGACAGCAGCTCTGTCCAGCACCAAAGCTCCCAGAACACGGCGTGGCCAAATGCAGAGGAAGTTTTTTTGTTTTTAATTCCTGTTCTTTCAACTCACCTTTTTTTTTTTACAGCTGTCATTTCGGACTGACACCCTTTCCTCACACACCCCTAAACCGACATTCTTTTTCCCCAGCTCTCACGCAGTGCCATCACCCCGCCTGCTGAGGAGAGAAGAGAGTCATATAATTAACCCTGAGACTGTTTCCCACATTACAGCAAGACTAGACAGTCAGCCAAAACAATATGTTTCCTTTAACTACAAACGGGTATGAATCTTGACCATGTACTGTAATATACACAATAAGGTGTAAGATCACAAATATGTGATCAGAATGTTCTTAACTGAACATTCTAATGCTGATGTAACAACCAGTTCTAGAAACAGTCTTAGAATTTTGAAAAAAGCATTCCAAAAAAATCTACTCTTCAAAGGGTCAATACCCGTCCGTCTACTGCCTACTGTGGACAAACTCATCTTCATGAATTAGCTTACTCTTTGTGATGTCACCAGTTCACTTCAGTACGTGTCAAATAAAACAAAACTATTTTCCGTGTAAATTAAGAGGTCATTGTAAATGCTTATAATTATAATTTTTTTCACTAGCATCTGGTGTTGTGCAGCTTGTCTTGGACGAAGCGTTTTTAAACAGCGGTGGTTTGAGTTTGACTGTGGTTCTGGTGATTCTCTGTCCCCAGGTGTCTGCACACTGAAGCTTTAAACCGAAGCGGTTGTGTGGCAGGCTGCCACGAACAACAGCGACTGCCAGAGAGAAAAAAAAAAAAAAAAGAACATATTAAAAAAAGCATCTCCGGTACCTCCGGCACGGAAAGAGTCCTCGCTTCCTCCGTCTGTTTCTGGAGTCCCAGAACGCTGGGCTTTTTCACATTTCCTTTAACTCTTTACACACCGGAGCGTTTCTCTCTCCTCCCTCCCTGCCTCCATCTTTTTCCCCTCCTCTACAAAAACTTCCTCCTTCTGCCCTTTCTTCCTTCCTTCCTGTCTTTACAGACAGACCTCCTGCGGTGTGTGTGTGTGTGTGTGTGTGTGTGTGGAGGGGGTGTTTGGGACATATTGGCATATAATTGTTGTCTCTCTCCCAGCCTCCTGAGTCAGCCCTGAGGGGGGGGGGGTGCTTCCGTGTGTCTGTACCTGTACAGATCGACCGTTCAGCACTGCGCAGAACATGGGCCTGGTGAATAACCAAAGCAGGCCCAGAGTTAATTCAGACAAAAATGTAGCACTGTACGGAGGAGGTTCATGGTACGATGAATCAGTGAAAATATAACACAGCTCAGAGCTGCCTCAGCCTATATTCAGCACAGGCCCGAAGTAGATTCGGACAACATCCGGCATACAGTCAGACAGGATTCCACAGTGCATAGAGCAGACCCAAAGTACAGTAGATTCAGACAACATCCAATGTACAGTCAGACAGGATTCCACACTGCATAAAGTAGCTCTAGAGTACGTTTGGACAAAATTCTACATTATACTGAGGTCAGGCACAGTGTGCACTTTTATCAATTTCAACATTATACAGACAAGACCCCACTTACACTCAAAGCTTGTGTACAGGTAAGGCCAGTCTCTACTAAGGCTTCCAGATGTTAAAGAGAAATCCCAGCCTTCACTCAAACAGACTTTTAAAAATATACGTGTTCCTCTTGGGTCCAAGAGAAATACCATGCTAGAAACCACAGCCGTATGTACGGAAAGCTCGTTTAAAAAACATATTTTCTTGGATGATGCCGTTGTTAAAAACCTGCCCTGTCTCTCTCTCGGTTCTAGTTTATAATCGTACAAATACTACTTTTCCTGGTCTCACCCAGTTCAGGCTACAATTTGAGGTAGAGAGATATTCATAAGTGTTTATTTTCTTACCTTAAATAACCTACATGCGCTTTTTAAGATCGGTTGTCTAGCGTTGTCACCACGGTGACGCATCGTGAACCCAGTCACCTCCAGTAAGGCCTGCTTCAGGTCATCCGGTGCTACTGCTCTAGAATATTCTACCACATGCACCCTGCTGAAAACTGTGTATCTGGCAAACATATCTGCTGAGGAACGGGCGATACAACAGAGGCTCGCTCACAAATTACATTAGCGATAATAAATAAATGGCC
>CM056379.1:109470414-109512914 GCA_029718625.1 Synaphobranchus kaupii | reverse complement strand
AAAGAAAAATGTCCTCACTGGAACTGAATGTCTATCAGCCTCCCTTCTTATGGAATGAAATGCTTTTTTAAATTTTTTTATTTGAAGGGAATTGTGAGCGCTCCGTTAGGTAAATTCCAATCGATTTAGAGTCAAGGAAACTGACTGTACGCTCCGAACTAGCCACAGAGAAAGGGTGTACCATGTGACCAGAGAGCAGCTAGGCCACACCCACATGCCCTCTGACCCCCCAGCAACACCAACACACCCCCCCCCCTACCCCACAACAAACAACATAATCAGGTGGGGAAGTGATGTGGGCACACATCCTACAGTGCCTCACAAAAAAATACGAGAAAGACTATCTTCCTATAAAAAGCAAAGGAATGGAAAAGAGGAGGGAGAGAGAAAGAGAGACAGAGAGAGAGAGAGCGAGAGAGAGAGAGAGAGAGAAAGAGAAAGGAGGCTTGAACACTGATAGTGAGCAGCTTGCCTAGAGAGGGCCTTTGCGGCCAGGAATAATAACCAGGAAACAATAATCTGGGTGAATTTTTTCTAACTTTTTTACTTATTTATTTTATTTTGGCGTTTATATCTGGCGGGGGCAAAAAATAGAAACTTTCCCAGCGGGGAAAAAAAAAAAAGAACCGTCGTAACCACGCCAACCGGCCTACAAGTGAACCCTCCCAAACCCCTCCCTCTGAAATCCCACCCCATTGCCACACCCCTCCCTCCATCCCTCTCTCTCTCCTCACGATGGATGAGTGGTTCTAAGGAATAAGCAAGAAAAGAACAAAAAGAGAAGTGGTGGTAGACGGACAGATGGGGGGGGGGGGGGGGCGGTGAATGAGGGGCCGTGGTGGGGGGGTTGGGGGAGTCACATGTCCCGCGTTTATCTGACGGTGACCCCGAGTTTCTCCAGCACACGCATGCCCTTCTCCTCGTACTCCTGACGGCTCAGCCAGAAGTTGTCCTTGTCTTTCATGATGTCGGCGAGCACCGCTCCACCCAGGAAGACCATGTGTTTGCGTCGGGGCGGGTCCTCGATTCGGATCTTGAATTTCTGCAAGGGGCGGGTCAGAGTCAAGAATTAGGACGAAAAAGCTGAAAGGTTAACCCCACCCCCGCTGCGTCTAAAGACTCAAGAGCAGACCCTTGTGGCTAACCGGTTATGTCTAGTTGTGGTTGGGAGCTCGGAGGGACGCTAGGTTTGGCTGACGAGGCCCCAGTGCGCCGGAGGGACATGCGTTTAATCTGTATCTGATCATGCAAATGCAGAGCTGTGACAACCAGACCGACTCCAATGAGGTTTTCCAGGCTAAGGGCTGAGACCAGCCTGCAAACGAGCCCGAGGCCTCCACACAGCGTGCGTCCGATCCGCCATGCCCCCAACGCGCTCTGTTTGGGGAGTGTGTGTGTGTGTGTGTGTGTGTTTGGCGTGTGTGCGATGCGCCCTGCCGTCTGGGTCTGGAATGAACGTGGTGGGGAAACAGAGCTCTGTCGCCGCCCAGTGGCTGGTACGCATTACTGCAGAGAGTCTGGCGAATGTATAACGCGTTACGTTCTGAGCTATTCGGAGGGAACACAGAAACTCAGAATCGTCCATGTGAATACCCTGCTTTATGCGAGTAGTCTCGGTCTGCATGGACATGCGAGTTGTCTTAGTCTGTGTGAATATGCGAGTAGTCTTGGTCTGTGTGAATATGCGAGTAGTCTCAGTCCGTGTGAATACCCTGCTCTAAGCGAGTAGTCTTAGTCTGTGTGAATATGCGAGTAGTCTCAGTCTGTGTGAATACGTGAGTAGTGTCGGTCAGTGTGAATATCCTGCTCTAAGCGAGTAGTCTCGGTCTGTGTGAATATGTGAGTAGTGGCGGTCAGTGTGAATACCCTGCTCTAAGCAAGTAGTCTTAGTCTGTGTGAATATGTGAGTAGTCTCAGTCTGTGTGAATATGCGAGTAGTCTCAGTCTGTGTGAATATGTGAGTAGTGGCGGTCAGTGTGAATACCCTGCTCTAAGCGAGTAGTCTCAGTCTGTGTGAATATGCGAGTAGTCTCAGTCTGTGTGAATACGTGAGTAGTGGCGGTCAGTGTGAATATCCTGCTCTAAGCGAGTAGTCTCGGTCTGTGTGAATATGTGAGTAGTGGCGGTCAGTGTGAATACCCTGCTCTAAGCAAGTAGTCTTAGTCTGTGTGAATATGTGAGTAGTCTCAGTCTGTGTGAATATGCGAGTAGTCTCAGTCTGTGTGAATATGTGAGTAGTGGCGGTCAGTGTGAATACCCTGCTCTAAGCGAGTAGTCTCAGTCTGTGTGAATATGTGAGTAGAGTAGTCTCAGTCCGTGTGAATACCCTGCTCTAAGCGAGTAGTCTCAGTCTGTGTGAATATGTGAGTAGAGTAGTCTCAGTCCGTGTGAATATCCTGCTCTAAGCGAGTAGTCTAGTAGTCTCGGTCCGTGTGAATATCCTGCTCTAAGCGAGTAGTCTCCTCTGTGTGAACCCGCGCTCCCCTCACTCACCGACAGCTTGTCCACGTCTCCCTTCAGCACTCGCTCCAGGTAGAGCTGTTTGAGCTCCCTCTCCAGCCGGGACGGCAGGCCGGGGTACATGGTGGAGCCCCCCGAAAGGACGATGTGTTTGTAGAACTCCGACCTGCGAGGAAAGGGGGGGGGGGGGGGGTCACACGCGTTATCATCAAACGCACTGAAGCGGCTCTGCACGGCGGCTCTGCATGGGGGGGGGGGGCGGGCTTTTTGCTGTTCCTGAGAATTAAGTGCTTTGGATAGTTTTTGTGTGACACCAACATTCTTGTCGGGGTGTTAGACTTTCCTGACAGGTATACACATCCATTACCTCTCTGGGTAATCCTAATCAGCACCCTCCCTCGCTCTCTCTCCCTCTCTCCCTCTCTCCCTCTCTCCCTCTCTCCCTCTCTCTCCCTCCTTTCCTCCCTCCCTATTATTATTATTATTATTATAATAGTCATAATAATGGCTTGCATTTATATAGTGCATTTTTCACACTCGAAATGCTTTATCGTGATGAGGGGGAAACTCCTCATCAATGTGTACCACCACCAATGTGTAGCACCCACCTGGATGATGTAATGGCAGCCATTTTGTGCCAGAATGCTCACCACACATCAGCTGAGGTGGAGAGGGAGAGAACAGCTTTAACCAATCAAACTGGGGGTTGATTAGGTGGCAGAGAGCCAGGTAACGAACTTAGCCAGGACACCAGGGAACCCCCTACTTTATGCACCTCGGTTTAACGTCTCGTCCGAAAGACGGGAACTCGGGCCTGGTTCAAAACCCTGATCCCAGATCAGTGTGGGCTCTGATTACGTACAGCTGGTGCAAGGTTCAGTTTGGGTGGGGGGGCGGGGCAGGGGGGGTGTTACCTTACCTGGTGTCAATGTCGGCCGCATTAATGGTGTTGAACAGCAGCTCGGCCACGCCCACCCCCTCCACGTTGATGAGGTGGGGCTGGAACAGAGCCTCCGGGGCCTCGAACCGCTCCCCTCCCACCTTGATGACCCTGCCATCCGGGAGCTGGGGGGGGGGGGGTTCAGAGGTCAATGGTCAGCACACAGCGGGCCCCATCCTGGTAGGCTTTCACCGAAGGGCAGATCCAACAGGCCAAACTGGGCCAATACTCATAAAGCAAGTTACAGTAAAAGGCCTGATCTAGGATCTATTTAGCTTTTAAGGTCATAATGGAGAAGGTTATGATATGTACAGGGAAGCATGACCCTAGATCAGCACTCTTAAATACTGCATGAGGCCCTGGATTACAACCCTGCAGCTGTAGGGAAAGTCTAATATCATCTGCATGTATAGTCTCCATTTCTACACTGGAGTCTAGCACCATGTATTTAAAAGGTGATTCGCCCTGTACAAAATCTGCTCACCGAAAACGGTGACACACTGCTACACGTTACTTAACATTCACTGAGAAGATGCCGCTACCCAGAGCGACTTACGACGTAGGAGAATATAAGTGTGTTCACCTGAACCCAGGGAGCAGAAGCTCCACACCTGGCGAGCTACATTCCCAGGCTAGCGAGTGTACGTTAGCGTACTCGCTAAAGAGCCGACGCAACGTAACCACGCTAACCAAGAACCGAAATACGAATCCTCTGGACGACAGATGTGTGGGACCTTCTCCTCCTTGGGTACCTTAATCTGGCGCGCTAAGGGGGCGTGTAGCCGAAACGGCGTGACGGGAACACTGCGTGGGAGTGCATAAAGGGGCCCATTGAGGGGCAGGACGTCTGGGGTCCAGCGGCGGAAACGCGGGACGGGACGGCATGTGCAGGGCTCCTGACCATGCAGGAAATGATGTTACACGCTGAGTTAGGGCGTCTGGGCGGGCCCACAGAGCTCCCCTTGTCCGCCCGCACGCTCTTGTTTTTCCTGCCTTAAAGTGCTCTGGAAAGGGGAGGCGGACCGCACGTGGAAAATTCCACTCCTCTGGTCAGCAAGTGTCAGCTTAGGCTCCTCCCACTCTGAGGGAGAGGGCGGGGTTTAGATGAGCCCACAGCGAATGGCCTGTGACGATGCGAAGGGGGAGGGGCCTGAGCGGGAGATGAAGCTGAGGAGAAAGCTCTCTGGCCGGTCAGTTACCGTTAAACCACACTCGCCACCCCGGCAGAGCGTGTACGCCAGACTCCTGTACAGTGCCTGGTGCCAGGCTCTGCGCGCAGCTACCCTGAAGTCCACCAGAGGGCAGCGCTTCCCTTAAACATGAAACAGGGTTCCTCTCATTCGGAACATCTGCAGCTTCTGCTTTCTGGGAACAACAGGACGTGTATTTGAAGCTATTTTAAGATGAGGAAAGTGTGAACGTCTACTCTTCAACACACTGATGTGTTTCTTTAATACAGCAGAGCAAGGCGGGCCCTGGTCCTGAAAGGACAGGCTTTTTCACTTTAACCCTTTGAAGGGTAGGTTTTTTTTGGAATGTTTTTTTTTTTTCTTCAGAATTCTAAGTCAGTGTTCTAGAACCCCGTTGCATTCAATTACCAGCAGTAATTGTTACATCAGCATTAGAATGTTCAGTTTAGAATGTTCAGTTCAGAACATCCTAATCACATATTTGTGCTCGTACATCTTAAAGCAGTGGTTAAGCTCATCACTGCAAGGACAACCCTGAGGGACCACAACTTAAAGACTGTGTACAACCAAAAATCATCAACCACAGAAAACAAACACTGTCATATTAAGCCTATTTTATTCAGTCTTTTATCTTCAGAGCAACAATGCTATTATACTGCCTGCAACAGGAGGATTTGGCGTCGGTCACTTGAAGACCATGTTTATTGGATAATTAACATTCCATTTACATTTCAACCAATCAACAGGACCAATCAGAATATTGTTTTAATTAACAATTAAAATGCAAGAAAAGAAGTGATTGTACAGGCTTTTTATTAAACATGCTAGCGTTTACTTAACATGGAAAATTTATACTGGATCAGGGGCTGAGCATCCTGCGTGTGTGCGTGTGTGTGTCTGTGTGTATGCGTCCCCACGAGGGTACAAATACAAGTATGTGCACGTGTGTGTGTGTGTGTCTGTGAGCGTGTGTGTGTGTGTGAGCACATATGTGTGCGCGTGTGTGTGTGTGTGTGTGTGTGTCTGTGTGTATGCGTCCCCACGAGGGTACAAATACAAGTATGTGCACGTGTGTGTGTGTGTGTGTGTGTGTGTCTGTGAGCACATATGTGCGTGTGTGTCTGTGAGCGTGTGTGTCTGTGAGCGTGTGTGTGAGCACATATGTGTGTGTGTGTGTGTGTGTGTGTGTGTTTGTGTGTGTGTGTGTCTGTGAGCGTATGTGTGTGAGCACATATGTGCGTGTGTGTGTGTGTGTGTGTGTGTGCGCGTGTCCGTGAGCGTGTGTGTGAGCACATATGTGTGTGTGTGTGTGTGTGTGTGTGTGTGTCTGTGAGCGTGTGTGTGTGTGTGTTCCCTCTGTGTGGAGTCCCACTGCTGGAATGAAGACTGACTCTGACTCTCACTGTGTGACTGCGACTGACCGTATAGGACTCCACCAGCACGGTGGTCTCCAGCGCCAGCTTCTGCTCCTGCTCGATGTTGTAGCCCACGTAGCACAGCTTCTCCTTCATCATGCGTACCGTCTCAAAGTCCGCCGAGTGGTTGAATGCGTAGCCCCTCAACAACAGCAGCTGCGTCACACAGTTACATAGTTACACAGCTACACAGCTACACAGTTACACAGCTGACAAACGGTGTTAAGGCCCGTCCACACCAAGAACGGCAACTATAACAATAACGATAACGATGTGAGCATCCGCACTGATGAACGATAACGTTCTGTAAACAGCGGGAACAAGCACGCGCCGTGTGCTCCAGCCTATAAATTCTGATGGATTTTGATTGGCTGTCAATGTTTCTATCGTTCATAAGATCGCTCTGAAAGTGATCCCAACGATATCGTTCGTCACGGTCGTTGTCGTTATGGTTGTGATGTGGACTCTGCCATCCACATGACTTATAACGATTTTTAAAACGATATATTTATAGTTATCGTTACAGTTATCGTTCTTGGTGCGGACGGGCCTTTACACAGTATAAACGGTGACATCCAATCACATTTAACATTTTAACAATAAACAAAGGATACTCCCTCCCTGTATTGGTCCAATATTGAGAAGGCACACAGCAGGAGTGCTTCATGCCAGCAGTTTTACATCAAAATCTTTCCTTATTTACCCATTCTCTAAAACACGCTGTTCTGGACACAGAAATCCAGGGTTGCTCTACACCAGTGGACCATTTTTTATTTTAAATCTTTCCTTATTTGCACATCTTTAAAACAGGAGAGAGGGTGTACCTTGATGAGGTAGCGAGTGATGTCCCTCCCGGCGATGTCCAGTCGCCGGGTCAGGTGGGGCAGGGAAAAGCCCTCGTAAACGGGGCAGATGTGGGTCACGCCATCGCCCGAGTCCACCACCACACCCGTAAGGAGACCTGAACACAACGCTCCAGTCAGACACTATGCAGGACATCCTTATAAACACTACATAACATCTTTATAAACACTGCAGAAGCTCTTTATGAACACTGCGGCCATCTTTATAAACTGTGCAGGACACATTCATAAACACTACATAACATCTTTATAAACACTGCAGGACACATTCATAAACACTACATAACATCGTTATAAACACTGCAGGACACATTCATAAACACTACATAACATCTTTATAAACACTGCAGGAGCTCTTTATGAACACTGCGGCCATCTTTATAAACTGTGCAGGACACATTCATAAACACTACATAACATCTTTATAAACACTGCAGGAGCTCTTTATGAACACTGCGGCTATCTTTATAACGCTGCAGGACACATTCATAAACACTACATAACATCTTTATAAACACTGCAGGAGCTCTTTATGAACACTACGGCTATCTTTATAACGCTGCAGGACACATTCATAAACACTACATAACATCTTATAAATGCTGCAGGAGATCTTTACAAACTGCTTAACATCTTTGTAAAAACTGCAGACCACCTCATCTATGGCTTCCTAATCCAACGATCTGATGAAGGCCTTTGACCGAACCGTCATGGTTTTGTAAAGAATTTGAAAGAATAAACAATATATATTTTTTCTAAGCAATTGTCGCACCTCTTCAACCTTACTATTCTTAATAATCCAAAGACCCATATCTTAATTTGAACATTATTTTCAATAACTATCAATATTTCCAAAGTAGCTAAACCATCAAAGAATAACTGGTACCGGCATTTTTACAGGGGAAAGCTATCGTGTCACGTAGGTCACGTGTTTTAGTTTTCTTCTTTATCTTAATATACTTTTTCATACTGAAACATGTTGATTGTGAAGCACTGTGTGACAATGACCTCTATATTCTGTGTTGTTGCTGGGATTACTGGAGTTCTGTTCAATACCTGGGCCTTGTTTGAGACTTATACATCTACAGAGTTAAGGCACATTAGCCTCCTGGATAAGATGCATTGACTTGTCCCTGAGCCAGTTTTAAGGAGTACCTGCCAGTCGCCAAATAAGTAATCAAAAACCCGGATGGATCTCATCAAAAAAGAATCCCACGGACGCGGAATTGCTATCGCTACCACCAGGGTCCGTCATTTGAGACGACTGTGGTTAAAAACCTGGTATTAATTACCAAGTTTATATAAGACGCCATAAAAGCTAAAGGCCACTAGGTGGTGCACTTCGCCTTTTGAAATGTCACACAATCTGACTCGAGGCGTGCAGAATGTGTCAAAGGTGGCGATTAAATGCCTGGCAACACTGTCAATTGTTCAGACACTTGATATCTCACATAGGGTGTGTTTATTCACAGATAAATTCATTATGCAGCCTTTGCATAAAAATGTGACATTGCAAAAAAAAACAAAAAAAACACAAGTGGCCGTAAGTGCTTCCTGGAGAAATATGGTATAATTTGTGGGACTCTGGGAGGAGAGGTAACCTATGACCTACCTTGAGCGTAGAGTGTGAGTACAGCCTGGATAGCAATGTAAACCCCAGAGAACTGATACGTCTCAAACATTACCTGCAGAGGAGGGAGGGGGGAAGGGAAAGAGAGGTTAGCGCAAGTCCAAAAACCAGACGGTCACCCCACGTAACCAAGGAGACCGAAGCAACACACGTGCACACAGTAAAATGCCCAGTGTTAATTCAATGCAAATACGTAGCATACGTACTCTCTAAGTGTTGATTTAACACTGAAAATTTTACTGTGCACATACAAGAGTCGAAGATCAGGGGCCCGTATTAATAGGGTGTATTAGCGCTGGTCCTGGTTCAGTTTTGCTGTGTAGCTCATGTTGGACAGGCTGGGATTTGCCCTGGGGGAAACCTGATCCCAGATCAGCAGAATGGTAACGAGAAACCGTGCGCCCAGCTGGGAGGAGATTACGGCTCGGGCCTCCAGCTCTGTGCCTGTAAAGCAGGCGGTGGGTTGAGGCCGGGGTGGGGGGAGTTTGGGGCTCGGGGGGGTCTGTCAGAGGGGTTCAGCAGCAGGCTGGGTGTGAATCAGTCACAATTCCCGCCGGGGCTGGGGTCGGGGGGGTTTCACGTTGGCCAAAGAGGGGAGGGGGGTTAAGTGAGTGCGGACGGCTGAATTGTCATCGTGAGACCAGCCCAGCCCAGCCCAGCCCAGCCCAGCCCAGCCCAGCCCAGCCCAGCCCAGCCCAGCCCAGTCCAGCCCAGTCCAGCCTAACTCAGCCCAGCCCAGTCTAGCCTAGCCTTGCTCAGCCCAGTCCAGCTGAGCATAGCGCAGCCTAGCCCCCAGCCCCAGCAAGTTCAGGCCTAGAGCCCCACAACAAAAATTCTGACTGATGGTCCGTCCTTGTCCACTGTCGGGTGTGGGAGGGGCCACTGTCACTCCACCCCTTACAATGCCTCAGTGGTGTCGACATCAGTCCTTTTAAAAGACAAGCTGCCTATGGTAACCCCACCCTTGACCGTTATTTGGGCCACGCCCCTTTACCCTGATTAGCCCAACCGAAACACCGCCTCAGCACAGGAAGGGGTTGGGGTTATAAAAGCCCTCCAGTCTGGCGCACAAGCGCAGTCCTCGCCCCACGGCAACACGCAGGCCGACCAATAACAGCCCATTCATAACCTTCAGACTACACTGGAGCGATTAAACGTCCGAAGTCCGAACGCCGGCAGGTGGACGAAGCCCGTCGTCGACCGTCGCCCGTTTCAGAGGGGCGGCACAATCGACGCCTTGTGTCACAGTCGGGATTTCATTTTACGTTCTGGTAGAGGAGCCTCTAAAATGAATTCGCTACACTCACATAAGGCCGGCAGCGAGATGAATAAGTCCTTGTGTGTGTGCCGAATGTCACTTGTGCCTCGTTCAGAGTCCCCACACACTAACACTTCTGTCACGAGAACCCTTGTGACAAAGAGATATTATCAGCCACACTACGCAGCTGTTAGTTGTGTTATTAGTTACACCCATTGATTATCTCTCTCGATCTCTCTCTCGATTTAGTTCCCTGTATATACGCGTCTACGCTTTGCCAAACGTGCGTTTGTCACCCCCATTAATCAAGCTGATGTTGAAGACGACTGAATTGAGAGAACCAGACGGCCTTGAAAGCTTACATTCCCCACAGCTCTACACCCCACTCAAAAAACTACCTGACCAAACATGTCCCGTTGCATCGGGGTGTTACACACCGATGTCGCCGGGCTTAACAATGACATCATCGTAACTTTTTGTCCTTGGCTGCCAGAATGGTTCAGTCTGTCAGACAAGAGAAAACCGTGCCACAATGCAAACCGCGCGTAAGATACACACACAGCGGAGTGTTCGGTGTTAAATAAACTGTGAAAAGAATACGTTTTACACTGATAGAGTACATTTGATCCCTCTTTGGATTCACTTAAATTTAAATTCTCTTTGAGTTGAATTAACACTGACCCTGGTGCCCTATAGCTAGGAATGTGCAGTGTTGGGATTGAATAAGCCTCGTCCTATCATGGCACAGTTGTATAAAATGTGCTCATATTTACTGTATGTGCACACTACAGTAAATAACATGGACTGACATGGTGCTAGTCCCACAATGACAGTTCAGTGTAGACCAGTGGTCTCCAACCCTGTTCCTGGAGATCTAACGTCCTGTAGGTTTTCACTCCGACCCTAATTTGGAGCACCTGATTCTACAAATTAGCAGGTCAATGAGATCTCTAGCTGTTGAACGGGGTGTGCTTTGTTAGGGTTGGAGTGAAAACCTACAGGACAGTAGATCTCTAGCTGTTGAACGAGGTGTGCTTTGTTAGGGTTGGAGTGAAAACCTACAGGATGGTAGATCTCTAGCTGTTGAATGGGGTGTGCTTTGTTAAGGTTGGAGTGAAAACCTACAGGACGGTAGATCTCTAGCTGTTGAATGAGGCGTGCTTTGTTAGGGTTGGAGTGAAAACCTACAGGATGGTAGATCTGCAGGAACAGGGTTGGGGGGACCACTGGTGTAGACATTTCCACTTCACAAGCATGACCACATGTTGCATATATATTTCTGCTACAGCGTATATTCATAAAATGCACCAGGTTTTTATATCACTAAGAACAAAGAGGACCCCTGCCCCCTAAGGCCTGCTAGGCAGGTGACCCCATTGACCGCCGCCAGCAGGCACGCACCTCGATGATCTTCTCGCGGTTCTTGGTGGGGTTCATGGGCGGCTCTGTGAGAAGGATCTTGCAGTTGCGCGAGTCGATGTTGAGCTTCTCGGGGCCGAAGGTGTAGTCCCACAGGTGCTTCATGTCGTCCCAGTTCCTGACGATCCCGTTCTCCATGGGGTAGTTCACCTCCAGCATGGACCGCAGCTCGCTCGCCTCGTCCCCCACCATCAGATCCTGAGGGGTCGGAGGTCAAAGGTTAAGGTCACTTCCAGTGATAGGCCGCAATTATGCCCGGCATGTGATCACCAAGCCCCTGCGGACTAAGGAGATCATTTCTAAGTGGGTAAACTAGATAAACATCTACAGCATTGCTATGGCTAAGATTTGCCGATTACTAAAAACAGAAATCGGCCTGGATTCAATCAAAAGTTTGTCCGTAACTTTGAATCACAATGAAATGCAAGTGGCCTCTTATTTAGTCACAAACATTTGGCATGTTCAGATACAAATTAACTTCCTAAAGCACTTCAGAAGAGAAAAAAAAAGCTAACACTATTTAATCGTGCTTTAGTTAAGAACATACATGGACTGAATCCAGGCCGTTGATTTAGTTCACCCAATGAATCATGGGAAAGATAGCATTGGGGGACACGTTTAACAGACAGGTAGAGTGAGGCTATATGGGGCTTAAGTGGAAACGGTCTGGGTAACACGGTCAATACTGGCACGACAGGTCATGCGTCACCCAAATTACAATATGGGGTCAGTGTCGAGGGTCATGGGGTCGGGAGCAGCAGGTGGGGTACAGTCCAGACTGGAATACATAAAGGAGAGAGCTTGAGGTGAGATACGAGAGGGGCAGAAACAGGCCGGACATTACAGGTTAACTCTCAGACGACACGGGCGCTGGCTTCTTCGCTAAGCAGTGGAGAAAGGGCGGAAGCGGTCTGAGGTGCGTTTAGAGCAAAGTGATAAATCACACGACGCGGGCTTTGGGGAAAGCGCGCTTCTGTTGAGTACTACGTTTCTGTACTATCATACAATCACTCCCCCCGTGAAGGTCACACAAGGGCAGTACTTCACAGGAAATCCATACACTTCCCGGCGCCCGGTTGCACAAACAACCCATCGCTTCAAGTGATCCACGTCCAGCACTGACAGAGGGATGAGTTGATAGTCGTCCATTACGGCTCCACACACAGTGGGTGCAGACAGGACAGACAAGCTCTGGAATCAGCAAATACCCAGCATGCACCGCCAGGATATCGCCATGCATTGTGCTCTGTTAGTAACAGTCTCCGCAAAGTCCAAAGTCATTTAGTTGAATGATGCGATTGGTTTACTTTTTTTTTTTTAAATGCTCCCAATAGTATGAGAATCTTTTGTGCTTGTGTCTTGCAGTGAATTAGCTTATTGCCTCAATCAATCAATTAACATAAATAAAGATAAATAAATAAACTTTCACAGTACCCCACTGTACCCCACCTCTATTGGTGAATTAAGTGTGTTGGGCCAGAACAATCCAATGAAGCCGAGTTCAATTCCGGAAGTTCCTGAAATTAACTGAAATCCTCGTAGGAGATTATGCACATTTTCAGATTCATGAATGCATTTCATTTCCTAAACTGCCTGAATTGCAAGAGAATTGTCCACAAAACCTGAAATCCACTTAGTTACACTACAGAGTGCAGTACGCTGGTGTGATTATAGCCTGCATGTACGAATGTGTTTCTCAGACAGATTCACCAAGTGCCCTTTGGATTTTACGGACTGGTTTGGCACTGCCCCGCGTTTTCAAAGGGCGGCGTCTGTCCCTAAGTCTGACACACTTCCCGGGCCTGCGATTTCAAATATGCAAAACTCCCAGAAACCATCTCTGCAGTAGTCATCAAGAGTTGTGGAGACTGAAAACACTATGTCATCTTCTGATTTCCTTAAAAATAACCTCTCGTCACTTTCAGCTTATATACAGTGGGGGGGAAAAGCAACGGGCCGACAAATTTCATTCCTGAGGCAACTCATTCCACATTTGCCAAAAGATTTTTCTGAAAAAAACTGGCAGGTCTCCCATTGAAATCACACGTGGGCACCATAAATCAGTGGGCTATATTGTCTTCCAATCAGTTCTACCATATATGCAGATTTTATAGACTGATATTGGAGTGTTTTGAAAGAGACACTGTGAGAGGACAAAAAAAAAAAAAAACTGTCTATGAGAAGGACTAGGCACAGAGTGGGACTATACCTGGCACCAGATCAAACTTTATCAAATGCCTGCTTGGGCGTGGCTAAACATGACTGACCTGCAGAGGTTGAGGCATCACAGAAAGGCCACCGAAGACATTTTTGGTGTAGCCGAAATGCCTCGAACAAACACTGACCGAAAACAGATATGTTCTCTGGTACTGCCACCCTCCCTCAGACAACAAGAACCTTCCTAAATATAGCGAACGACCGCTTGAGCTAAATAAAACTTTGACTCGTACCTCAAGTTCCCTTATTCCTCCTTGCTTCTGCTAAATTAAGGCCAGAATAGGCAGAAACATTAGCCCAGAACACAGCACAATTTGCCTATTAGATATCAGGGAGGCATTGTACATACCCAGAAAGGTAGCGTGCCCACATATACCAACAAATGCCACAGTTGGCAGGTATATGAATTAGGCCAATAAGAAAAGGAGATACCACACAATGCATTAAAAGCTCCCAAACATGTTTAATGAAAGGAACACCATTTTGACTTGCAAAGGTCTTTGTCAGATATAGCCACAACTGACGTCATACCTGACAAAGAGCATTTACTATCACGCACAGGTATCTGTAAACTCTTCAAACGTACCACCTGAGGACGCAGCTATAATTACTAACACAGTTACTGAGTTAGCCATTTCAATCAACTCAGTAGCTCAGATGTTAACACAAGGTTAACTCCAGGGAACAAATAGCATCTTCCATTTATACCAAACTTCCTGTCTATTTCTGTCACCTAATCGGGTTTCTGTCACTGGTCACGGTGCAGTGTGCTCCAGCCTCTGCGTACGGGCCAAACACACACTCGTGTTTTCCTCATCTCCACAAGCTCCTGAACTCCCGCTTGTGTCCAATTTGTGCTTCCGCCTCAATTTCTGAGTTCCTATCCGACTACCACGTCCCTTTTCCATAGGCCCCACTAAGAAACAGCTGCTGGAGAGGCATGTTGTGGATAACGTCGCATCTCAGGCTGTGGCTGGATGAATGGTCTTTTTTTTCCACCGTTTGGCGATTCTTCTGAATATTTCTGACTTGCTAGATGTTGGCTAGCAGCTTATAACAGCTTGTAGGTACTCACAAGAGCAGCGATAGTAGCTTGTAAGGACTGAATACAATAGACGGCCTAACCTGCAAAAAGCAACATACAAAAATTCTGCGCAGGCTCAGTTTCAACAAACCAGGACCAGAACTTATAATGGGTATAAAAGAATAAACTTGGACTGTCTTCTCTTGGTTGAAGCAGCCCTGTTTTGGAGTGGGTTTGATGACAGTGTAGGATAGCATATGTTGGGCAATATGGATGGCCGTATAGTACTATAACTGTACTGTAGAACTGGACTTGTAACTTAGAGGTTGCAGGTTTGCTTCCTAAGTGAGGCACTGCCAGTTGCACTCTTGAGTGAGGTGCTTGACCTTAATTCCTTCAGTACATAACCAGCTGTATAACTGGACTGTGTGTAAAAATGTAAGCTGTGTAAATCACTCTCGACTTACACAGCTGTCTGCTAAATACTTACGAACCGTTTACCTGTGCGGACAGGTGCATTGCCAACCAGAGAGTGAGCGTTTACCTGTGCGGACAGGTGCATTGCCAACCAGAGAGTGAGCGTTTACCTGTGCGGACAGGTGCATTGCCAACCAGAGAGTGAGCGTTTACCTGTGCGGACAGGTGCATTGCCAACCAGAGAGTGAGCGTTTACCTGTGCGGACAGGTGCATTGCCAACCAGAGGGTGAGTACTCTGCCAAAATGGATTACCCAGGCAAAGAAAACAAAAAATGAAAGTGTAGTAATTAAATTCAACATGAACAAGACAGGCATTCTTTCACCAGGGCAAACAGGAGAGGAAGGGGGGAAAAAAACTCAAATGCAAATCCAAAAAAAAAAAAACAAATACAAAAAAATAAAAAAGTATTGTTAATGAAAGACCAAGCACAACACCACTCTCCTTTGACCAGGCATGTAGGAGCAAGGGGGAAACCACACACCAGTCCGCACTTACCATCTTTTTGTTATTCTACTTTGACAGGAGAAGAAAGGAAGGATGAGGAAGAGAAGGAAAAAGCAGATGGTCAGAGAGGAGGCAGTGCAGACGGAGAGCGGCGGACCAGGGCCGGCGACCATGCGACACACAGCCGTGTGCTTCTGGTCTCTGACACACTGCTGTCATTTAACTTAACCCCTTGAAGAGTAGGTCATTTTGGAATGCTTTTTCAAAATTCTAAGCCAGTGTGGTGGCTGATTGTTACATCACCATTAGAATGTTCAGTTAAAAACATTCTCATCATATATTTGTGATCTTATACCTTAAAGGGTTAATAAGCTTGTCCCTGTCAATCACTTACCAACCTTTGAAGGAAGATTATAATGTTTTTTTTTTTTGTTTTGTTTTTTTGTTTTGTTTTTTCTTAATGCACTATGAAATATTCAAAGCACATTCAACTACTGAACAAAGTCATCTCCCGATAAGCAGCATGCTTGTCTCCCAGCAGTGCACTTTACAGTACAACATTTTATAAATCAACAAGAGAACGGCTAAAGAAGCAGCTGCAGCATTAACAAAAGGGACTGTTTAATAATTAATTTGATCCAAAATGGCGTCCTGATAACAGCTGTTATCAGGAAGAAAATCTGGAGCAAAATCAACAAGTCCTTACAAAAAAACAAACTGGCGTTTCCTTGAGCCGATTTACTTTTCACATACAAGTACCAAACCTCGTGTGAACTGGGAGCGGCCACTCACAACGCTCTACGCGGAGGCTCAGCTGAAAATAAGCTGCCTTCAAGGGTGACGTGAGCACTTTTGATATGCTAAACCAGGGGTAGGCAGCCCTGGTCCTGGAGTTCCAGAGACAGTTCTGATTTTTTGTTCCATCCAAACCTACGTAACTGGATTCATTTTAAATTAATCAGGTTTAATGAATGCAGTAACCATGTGGATGGAGACACTCAGCATTTCACCATACAGAGTATTCAAGCTCAAACTTTTAATCTCCATCAAACTCTTGTGTTCAAGCCCAGGTAGAACAAAAACCAGAAACGTCACTGGCACTCCAGAACCAGGGCTGCCCCTGTGCAAAACTAAATAAAAAAGGTTAAAAATTAATTTTACAAAAATAAAGGTGTGGTATGAATGTGCATTCATCAGAAGAACAGAGTGAGTTACTCCATGGACGCGGTGGCCTGGTAATACTGTGGGCTCCTTTGCATCATCCCAGCTGGCCGGTCTCAGAAAAGGAGCGTGGACTAATGGCATCGTTTGCTAATGGACAACGATGAACTTCAGACTGTCAGAGGGGCGGGCCAATAAGAAGTGGGATAAAAAGCAGGACAGCGGTTTGGTACCAGGAGAGGAGCCTCAGCCTTTGTGCCGACTATAGCCAGGAGGAGAGGCGCGGAGGTGGGGAGAAGTGAGAAGACCCAGGAGAGGAGCCTCAGCCTTTGTGCCGACTATAGCCAGGAGGAGAGAGAGGCGCGGAGGTGGGGAGAAGGGAGGAGGCCTTACCTTGATCTCGATGTTGCCCACTTTGGCGGTGGAGCGGATTATCGGCCTGCCCACCAGTGCCGGGAAGATGTGCTCGGGGAAGTTGGACCCGGCATAGCCGCACTTCACAAACTGAGGAGGGGGAAGAGAGGAACGGCGTGAGCGCGGGCCTGGAAACGGTGTGGTGTAGCGGTTACAGAAACGGGCTCACAATTCACGGCTTGCAGGTTTCAATCCTAGCTAAGGCACTTTCGCTGTACCCCTGAGCGAGGCGCTCAACCTGAATTGCTTCAGTAAAAATATTTAAAAAGATATATATCCTATGGGGGATGATCATTGCCACATTTTGTGAATTGTTTTTTCTTTTTTGGTCCATTTCATGGCTGTGTGTGGGGGGGGTGGAGGTTACCAGAAGGAGGGAGAGTGGTGGGGGGAGGAAGTAGGTGTTTGCATAAAGACAATACAACGTTGATCGTTGTATACAAAAACAATTTTAAAATGGTATTTAAATAAATTCTATCCTATGGTATTTGCTGGATTGCTCTTGCACAGAATCTGATGGAAACAGATGAACCACAGACTGCAGTGTCTCTGGACTCCATTTCGAGTGCTCATATGGCACCATCAATAACGCTATAACCCTGTTCAACTCAAAACAGCAGAACTGGACTACTTCAGAAAATGTGCTGTGGACTGTAACAGTCTGGTGCACATCCTGTTTGAAATCATTCACAGAAATGTTCAATTTAAATTATACTCTCAGCCGCGTGCAGTCTCAAGAGTAAGCGAGGCCATTCTCTGCAAAAGCACATTCTTTGGCCCTTATAAAACGCAAACCTCAGGACAGTGTTTAGATGGAAATATCATGCGCACCAAGTACATGTTTCTAACAAGGTAGATTCATCAATGCGTAGTAATTATTTCAACCAAGACCTTTCAGTGGATTTTATTTCTGAGAGAGTGACCACACACACGCCCTTTGATACTGTAAAACGGTGGGGGCAAAAAGGTCGAAACACAAATCCCCAGACCATCAACATGTAAGAATGTTTAAGAAAAAAAACTGAAAAAGAATGTATAAGAAAAACCCCCTTCACTATAATACTAAATCTTTCAGTGAAGGGGCTTCCTGTGGAAATCTCTAAATGGGCCTCGACTCATAACTCCAAACCTCTACAGAACTATAAACCAGTTTGACCTTACAAATGCCATTTGTGCCGGACCTCACAAATGCGGTTGGCGTCGCTTTATATCGTCACTGACCAGTGTAGCAGGATATAACAGAATGTTAGAACCAAATCAAAGCTTCTCTTGACCAATCAGCACTGCATTACCACACCGGGCATGCTCAGTAGAGCCATAATTGTTGTGTCAGAATACGGCCATTACACACAGACACACATTAGAGACAGGAAAAAATGCCTGCCCCAACAGGTCCATCTGAAGTTCACCAGCCTAACGGGCCTACAATGACTGAGTGAGGACCTTACTTTGTCAGTTACAATCTATATTTGGGCCAGAAGGTAAGCCAAGAATTGGCGACAAGGTAATTTATGTGGTTACTGATTTTAAAGGACAAGGCCCTCCTCCGTTATTGTCCCTTTCTCCAGCAAACCATGAGGATTTGAACCCCTGTGGGTGTCTGGGTCTTCAATGATGTCAACCTACATGTTTAAAATAAGAACTGGGAACAATTTGTAACTAATTTGCATGTCAAGTGTTCAGAAACCATCAATTAAGCTTCTTCAGGGTGCTATGCTTTCTATTAATTTGATGACTCACATGTATAATCAATTGCAGAACCCAGACTGTTTAACAGAATTGAAAATGAAAACAGGAATTAGGTTTAAAAGCAAAGTAAGTTGTAAGGTAGCCAGGGGCAATTTTAACCGGTTTCTGCAAAGTGAACTGGTTCCTAAAACTTTTCATTCTGAGATGGTGGGAGTGGATCATCGTCGTCAGCTGAAAATATTCAGAGACATTTGCGCACGGCACAGGCCCTACTCTGACGGGTTTTTATTTTATTTGTCTCAGCCACAGAGGTTCCGTAAGCTTAAGCCTGTGGTCTGGGCGGTGACTTCACTTCCCTCTGACTCATCGGCCGAGCGCTGAGACTGAGGGAACTTTTCTGCTGCTCGTGCAAAACTAAACATCCTTCAGTGTGCTAGCTTCAAATTTCCTCTCCTTGCAAGGGGTGTACAGTGTACAGTTCAACAGCAAAAAAAAAAAAAAGACTGCAGCGAGACTTCTCAAAGTCTGTAAAGGAATAAAAGAGTTTGCGCACATGTTGCTTCTGTTAAAGGGTTGAGGGTTGTCCTGTTCCTATGGAGCTGAATGGAACGCCCACGCATGCGCTCTTTCCGTCCTTAGTAGCGTGGGTCAGCAACGTAAAAACGATTATGCCACAAAACAATTAAACCGTGTTTTAAATTTACAAGGCGCTACAATACATTTCTTAATATTGGTTCAAGTACTGAAATCCATGCGAAAACATACAAGGTGAAGCCTACTCGCATCAATACTACGCACAAATGAGTTTTAAAATAATGTTCAACACGGTTTAAAGCTTATAGTTCAATGAAGTGTAAAGTTTGAATCTTTTTCCTAGATATACGAGCATTTTAAGTGAAGTATTTCAACTCAAGCGCTAATAAATGCATTTACCCATATAACGTTAGGCTACTTAAACAGCCATGTATGTATTTACCAACTACCAGAGCTATATATTTAAAAAAACACGCGTTTACAAAACAAGATAGTTGTCATGTCTGCACGACTTCCCGATACATTAGCCTAAATGAACTCGGAATTTGTAATAAAAAGGTAATCGTAGGGGATGACGCAGCACCCTTTGAAATTGAATGGAAAAGTAACAATGAATGCAAGTAGTTAGATGGGTTAACAGGTGCATTTTTAAACAATACATTTGTAGGAAGCATAGGTTGTGGTCGGAGGTGGCTAAGAGGCAAACTACCAAAGAGAACCATAATCCTGATCCTTAAACACGGCCACAGAACACGGGTGTCAGGGGAGGACACTCCAGTCCACCTAGAGGGTGCGGAAGGGGCAGGGACATTAGCTTGCTCGATAACGTTCCCATTACTGGCAGGTGGGTCATTTTAACTGATTTAAAACCACTGGTTACCCGAAACGCTGTATGTTCGCGAAGATACGTCGCCTACCACATAAACATATGCCAGACGCTTATTGCAAAGAAATATTCGGTGCACTTAGTGGCAACAGGGCGCAGGGTCACTTGTCGTTCAGTGATATAGGTGCTTAGCTGGCTAGCAATAGTAGGCTCGCGATTGGGAACTAGTCCGATGTTTAAATTGAGATTTTCTTTAATTTCATAAAACTTATGCTGTATGCACGGCATACAATGATTACAGCTAGCTCGCTACATTCATAAAGACAGATGACTTGCTAATGTTAGCTATCTTTAGCTAGCTATAACATTGACAATGCCAACACGATCTGATGATACCGATACAATAAATCGGCGCCTACTTCCATACAACAATAAACCGAGCTGAATATTCTATCAGCGTTATTAAATATGCGAAATTTAATACACTGCACCATACAATTATGTTAATGTAGCATCAGTCCCTTTTGCTAATGAACACATAATTGACAGTCTGACAGACACACATTCCTTTGCCTACCCACCCAGTTAGCTTGCTAGCTAGCACTAATGCTACTTCCTGTTTCAGATAATCTCTTTTACATCAGCAATATACACCATGGGGAAAAAACGGGACGGACGACAACCGGTGAATTCGGGCGTTTTGTCTTCAAACCTACCCCGGTTCCATTGTCACAAACCACCACTTTCCTTCCTTGACTGTCCATTTTTCGGAATCCAAGAACCTGCAGACCTCTCCTGCTCAACTTTCTTCAGCAAGCCGGAAATCGCTACCCCGGCTCCCGGAAAGGGTTTCTTCCGGTATGTCTGACACGTGACCATAGATCCTCCACCTTGCTCCCCACCTACTAAAAGATAGACACAAAAGATGGCCAATCGTAAGGGTACATGCCTTTAACGGTTGTTTCTATTTGGCAGCTGCAAAGAGTGACAGCCTGCTGTATCCATTGGTAATATGTGATTTACAGTCATTTTGAAACATCAGGCCCTCTTTCTTTAAATGAGCAAAAAAGGTCCTCCGCACGTTCCGTAAAAAGGGCGTGTGTGCTTTTTGGTCTATGCAACAAAAATCGCTCTTTAACTGAGGAAATTAGCATAGAAACACCAGCTGTGGTTTTTAGCAGGCTGATGATAATGAACCAAAGTAGCTCTACTTTTGACACATTGGGTGTAGAGCAGCTCACCAAATGAAGAACGAGCACCAAAGACGGAAAGCACCGTTAATCTATAATCTGTAGTCAAAACAACCATGTGGTAGCAATGCCATTTTCACAATCCATTTTGTGTAGCTAAATCACAATACTCTACTAGTATCATATAACTATATTAAAATTTTATTCACAGGGAAACCTCAGTATGCAACTGAATTTGCATTAATTAAAAGGTAGTCAAACCATGTAAATGAAAATCTATTTATTTGTGGTCTGTTTAATTTTTCTATGCCAGTGATTGGCCTCCAGGCAGAATGTGTTGTAAGGAATATGAGTGAACCCCAGAACGATTGCAATCATTTATTTTTCACCTCATTAGGATCATATCACCACACATTTCAGTACTTGCCATTTAAAAGATGTTTGGGAAAAAAATATAATTTACCACACAAGTATTGTTATTATTATTATTATTGTTGTTGTTGTTCTGGCAAACTGCAATATCATATTCAAGTGAGGAAAAATTGATCATATTAGATATTAGCATTTGATATTAGATATTCTATAGTGCCCCCCTGTGTTAAATAACAGTCACTACAGCCTATTTTTTGTGATTCGGTTTTTCTGTGGTCTATCTTTGGTTTAGATTGAATGTCTAATTTATATCATGTACATTTCTTTGACTACCTTCTCTTAAAGTTTTAAATATAATATCCTATAATATACTAGGGCTTCGCCTACAGCAGGTGAACAGAATGCAGGTGATGGGACACTGCCTATCAGCTGTCAGTCCCCGTGAGGAGTTGAATTATGCATGAATGGGAAACAGGTTGTGCAAGTCAGTTAGCATTCACTCACATGCATGCCCTGTTGCCTGAACATTTACACAGACCTAACTCCTGTTCTTGGAGGCTAATTAATCCCCATTTATTTTTTCTAATTATTGATTTAGAGCAGATTCTGTCTGTCTGAATGCAAACATTTGCGATCCATTATTGTGTAGTCTGTGCTGCAGGCGGTTAAAGTATAGAAGTCGATGCCTGTTCCCTTTTTTTGTCCTACTTAAATCTCAACGTTAACCTGACCCACCTACAGCATTTAACATATTTTCAGAGATCTTCAGTGTTCCACACAAACAAAAAAAGAGGTGGATGAAAAGAGGTCAATAAAGGAGAGAGAGTAAGAGGAGGGTTGATTTGAGAGGTAGCAATTTAGTGTAGTGTTAAAGGAACTAATAAGAAGGTTGCAGCAATTTCAGTTCTGAGATGTGGTACCCCCCTTGTACTCAGTATGGTTAGCCTGAATTGTTTCTTTAATAATCCATCCATATAAATAGATGCAACCTATAGCAATTTTCTATCTGCAAAAACAAACATGGAACATTTGTAAAAACGGACATGGAAGAAGAAAGGTGCCACGACAAGTACCTTTTTACAATATTACTACAAGTGTTATATTTTACAACAATCAGGGGATGTGAAAATGAGTGCAGCTCTTGTGCCTGAAACAGTACCCTCACCAACGCTATTTGTGTGGACCACGGGGGATAGACCGCAGTGTCTTTCTGTGCTGGTTGAGATACGGCTCAAGTGGAAGGTTTTGCAAAATGCCACTATTATCTGCTTAGCGAAATGTCGTGTGGTTCCGATGAAACCAACATGGTATCATTTCAGCTGTGCCTAACAACAGGGCATTTGTATTTTGCCCTAACTGATAGATTTAATGCAGGAGTGAAGATACCTCTCGGAAATGTATCAATAGGTTATGGTGTATGGCAGTTTCTGTACTGTTTGAATCCGACTGATATAGCTATTTCCATTAGTAGTTTTGAAAGCTGGACTTCTATAAAATGCCTAAGATATTTTTGGGCCACGTTGCTCTTCAGAGCATTCTGCCTGCTCGACAGGTGTGTCTATGCTGAGGCCCCATTGTCCAAACCATGGAGGGAAATTTAGTCTTTGCAAACTCATTGTCGGTAAAGAATAATGTTAATTTCAGTACACTGAATAAAAAAAGAAGAATCATTCAGGTACATATAAAAGAAAATGTTTGTAGTAGTGTCATTAATCATGTGATCCAAAGTGAAAAAAGCAAAATATGTGACTACATTTACGAGTAAAAAACTGTCTAGGTTCAGGTTGAGTGCTGGACTTGTAATGCTTTCATTCCTTGCAGGGTCAGGTAACCAGTATGGGCTGAAGCACCGTGATGATTTCATGTTGAATTTTCATCTTTAAGATGTCATGATTAGGGACATATTTCAGTAACCAAGATACAAATTTCCGCTGGCTTAATTTTACAAATGTTTCCTATAAATAAATGAAAAATTTACTCTTTTTTTCATCTTCTGTTGCCTCTTGACTGTACTTCACAATGTTTGAAAAAACTTCAATTGTTTAAAAATGCTGAAAACCTTTACCATACCCTAATTTATGATTTATCTTAAAGGGAATACTACCTGAATTAAAAAATTTAAAAAAAGACAACTGTCTGCATGTACTGTGCAGCCTAGGATCAGTCTGAGTCAGGATGTAAAAAACTCTGATTAAAAATATGCATATCATTGCATATTTAAACTTCATTATGATTTTGAATAAATAAATACTCAATATAGTTATTTAACATGTTATACTATGAGAAGCTGGTCAGCACTGAGATTCTACAACATTGCGATGAAACCCAAAAGGATCATTTCAGATTGATTTCAAGCGCAAAGCACACCACTAGTTTGCTGTTTACATTAATAATATATGTATACAATTTACCTTGCAGATTGTGCCAAAGCCCACATTATTGAATTGGCTGCTCAACAGGACTACAGGACATTTTGTTTTTTTCCCATAATCCTTTTCCCTGTTTTTCAAGAGGGCTGCAGCTGGTTGATTGCTTTGATTTTGCGCAGTCTAGATCCACCATCTTGCTCTTTGAGGATGAGTCATATTATGACATAACTGAAAGAGTGTTAGGACTCAGAGCAACGTCTGTTTTTAGACTGGCATTCTGATTTGGCCTTTTAGAATGCAAATAAATCGAGATTCACTAAATTACATTTATTTGAATATTGGGAGTATATTGGGTGTCCAATAACCATGAACCCAAAACTTCTGTTCTTGTGAACTTGGTGATGTTAGCTGAAGTTGCAGTGATGTATTTTGTTGTAATGGCTACTGCTTCTATTTAATCAGCTGTGAACTAGCTTTCTTACTATTGATCTCTGAAGATCAAAAAGTGAAGAGTGGGTCAAAACCACATAGGGTGTATCATTATACACAGTGGCCTGTGGCCTGACATTGATTACTGTGTCAATCAGTCCTTTTTCTTTGTGCTTCCTATTTTATTGCCCCTGCAGAGGATGAAAACAGCCAGGAGGCCATTATGTATTCAGTTTTAGGAAGTGGATAAATGCTGGTTGAAAGTGGGCCTGGCGGGAATTCTCTTGGGTTACTGAACAGCTGCAAGCCGAGCCTGACCTACAGGAAGAGAATGAGATAGGGATGGTAACACACACGCACACGCACACGCACACGCACACGCACACACACACACACACACACATATTTATCTGTAAAATAAAAATGAGTATGATAATATTTGTTCTCTCCTGCTCCCTGACCCTGTCTCTCTTACTCTGGCTCAGAGTTAATTTAAGTTAGACTAATGACTGTTTTTGTGTTGTACGGGTCTGTAAATCTATTTGTATGCTATAAAAATGTAAATAAACATAATAAATAAGGTATTATTGAATTGAATTCAACAGAAAAAAAACTATACTGAGATACCAGGGGTGTTGTACATGCAGCGTGCTGATTACACTTATTCACACACAACTTACCCAGTGAATTTAGTGTTCTTTAAGGCGCTTACTTATTTATTTATCGAAGTGTCACACTTGCAAGGTCCATTGTCGAAGGTCAGTTACCTTTCTTCTGGTCACAGGTCACTAGGGCAACAGGGAGCTGTGATCTAAGCCTTTAGTTCTGGGAACACAATCTACCTCTGACTTCACTACACTGCACTCATGACTACTTGGTTTCCCTGAACCGCTGAGTCTTCTCGTGAGGTGTCCGGGTTTTTTTCCTCGAGCTTCAGTGAGGATTCTGTAGACAATGTTTGCTCATTTAGTGTACAACATGGGTTGTGCCAGACCGATAAACTGACCGCTGTATATTCTGTGTATAATTTAAGGCCTTCACATGTTTATATATTGTTAATTTACTGTGGATCGATTACATAATTAACAAAAGAAAAACCTAAACACAGTAACATGGCTGCTTTTTTGTAAATGGTTTGATTGTTTCAGAGATTTTAAAAGCCCCACCTGCTTATCATGCTCACACTCGTTTTAGGGTTATACAGTATTGTTTTGACCATGATTATACTCATTTAGAACTGAGTGAAAAAGCAATACACATTTTAACATTTATTAATTTTTTTTCTTTCCATTCTGAATGCTAAATCACATTTATTCGGGGTAGCAACGTCTAACATAGCATTTGAACGAGTTACATAATTTGCCAAATTAATTTATATGGAGCAGTCTATCACTGAGAACTTTGTCACATTGCCACAACTTTCGTTGCCCGTACCTCTGCCACGTCTCACTGATGACGTAATGCTTTTTTGACAGAGCACGAGCACTGGAGATGGCGAGCTGGTTGAAAAAAATAAAAGCGTTTATTTGCGCATGCCTTCAGTGCGCAAGGCTTGTGGGTAATTGTAGTTCCATTCCACAAGATAGAATGAGAAGCGATACGCGATGCTTGGCGTTGAGACTACAAGTTCCGAGGAGCACACATCGCAGATAGCTTATGCTAGTGTAAAAACTCGGGCTGAAGGAGTAGCTATTTCCTGGTTAGTCTTGACAGCCATTTTGGATTCTGGACGACTAGCCGTTAGGTTTTTTGAGGGAGCAGTTAGCCACTTTTTTAATTTGACATAAATTGAAGATAGTCATTTCAAGTTCTTCATAGGAAAGGGGAGCGCCGCTTTACAGGAAGAGTGGGCTTACTGTGACATGTCAACGATGAATCCAGAATAGTAAGTAAAGAATTGAGACATTGGTGATGACTATCTGGTGTGAAAGTGACTTAGCTTGCAAGCTAGCGTGCGGGTTGTTTGCTGGCTGGCAGGTCAGCTAGTTGTCTAGCCAGCTTGTAGTAGTAGATTTTTCAATGAAACATGTAATGTAGTTTTCTAGTCGGCTAGCTGTGAGGGCGACAAATAGAATATCTCATTTACTTCATACCGAGTTAAATTACCTCGCAAAATGGTTAGCCGGTCGGTAAGCTCAATCATTGGTTAGCTTGTGAGCTATCTAGTTACCCACGGTCATCTGGTAGCTAACTAGCTAATAATGAGCTATTGTAAGTTAGCTAACTCCGTAGCTAGGTTAGGCATGTGGATGATATAACGTTACCCTGTTACATACTTTGTGTTTTGTGTGATTGGGCTTGATTTCTAACGTCGTTGACGTTAGTATAAAGTTATACCAGCGGTTGGCTCACTAGTTATCTAGCCGCCCGGCACGCTAACGTTAGTTAGCTAACGCTATCCAGTTAATCTAGTGTAAATGAAAAAGGCGTAAATTTCCGTTAACTAACGTTAGCACTATGGACACGAGAGGGAAGTGCTCTGCCTGGCTAGCAGCACAATTTGGCCAGGCCCTGTGGCGGTGCTGGTAACTTACAATTTTTTTTTAGACGCATATTTTTCGTTCAAGCTAACTAATTATCCAGCTAGTTGCCTAGTTAGGTCACTACCTTTTCTAGTGAGGTGACCGGTATTTGGATATAACGTTATTACCAATCTGCTATAAAAAAAAAAGCCTAGTTTGCTTATGATGGTCAACTTTGCACTGACAGTTTGAGCTAGCTCACTATGGTTATTCTTTCTTGCGTGCTTGTAACGTTAAAGTTACAGATAATTAACTATTTAAGTTAGCTACGGTTACATACTACCAAGTATTCACGAATACATCACGCTAACTCACGTAGCTAGCTGACCTACTAGCGAAATGATTAAGTTTAACGTCGACGTCATTTTAGTTATCCAACTGTGTGTCGTTAACTAACGTTATTTTCATCTTTTTTGAGCTGCCTTTAAGATGGCTTGTTAGCCGTGTTTCACCTATATTAATGTTAAACACCCCTCTGTTATTAACTAGCTAACGTTACCCCACAACATTTTTTTTGTCGTGTTCAGAATTGCAGTCTGAAATACATGTTATAATGCTCCACAAAGTCAAATAAATGATTATCTTCCATGTAACCCGTTGCTCAACAATCTCGTAACTAGCCAGCTATGTACGAGTGATACATTATTAAATATTTACTCCCCGAGTGAAACCCAAGATTGTAACATATGGGGGAGAGATGTGCCCCTGATCTTCATTTGTTTGTCAGCTAGTCTGCCGTTACATTAGTAACATGACAGTTCAGATCATAAGAGAAAATACCACCATAGACACCTGGCTGGAATTAGGGTTATGAATGATCTAATGCAGATACTGCGTAACCAACGTTACGTTTTAATCTGAATGTGACTTAGCTTTCAGGGGTATGATGGATTCAAACAGGTTGGCCAATGCCAAGAATGCTTGAGGTAAACGTCAACAACGTTTGCGAATCTCTGCTCATCAGCAAGTTTAAAGCCAAGAAAGACACGCATCCCATCCTCTCTCTCGTGCCACGGTCATGTGTGGGTCACATGGCTTCTTGCGACACTCATTTCCTTCAGTTAAGCAATTGGCTCTCGGAGAGTTTGCCAGGGGTAGTTACGCAGGGTTAAAACGGTGTTTGGTTATTCGATCGCCTGTGGATTTGAGATGCAGTATTACTAACATGCTGCCAGCGTTTCGTCGAAAGTGTAGCTAGATTTAGCTTGATGTTTTCACATTATGAGAAACACAACGCCGTTCATCAATAGCAACCAACTTCCTGCCTGGATTCCCTTTTTATTGTATCAGCAAATTGTATCAGCAAATTGAGTCAATTGTAAATTGCTCACAGAGCAGCGAAAGTAAGAAAAATGGAGGCTCGTGTGTATTTTAGGCGGCGTCTCGGATGTAGTGGTTTACATACATTTCCCTACAGATCACTCAGTTTTTGTCAAAGGGGCTAGGTAGCCAACACTTTTGAAGCATGTTGCTAAGACCATGATTCCAGAGTACTACAGGTGTTATTGTATGGTATGGCTCTGCTCAGTCAAGACTTACCTAATGAATGCGTAACGTAAAAGTGAGGTGGGGACCAGAGGAAAAAGTAACGGAGAACAAAATAAGTTATGCTCTGAAATATTAACAGACATGCTACATTGTTTCTGTTGATAACTTCAGTTCAGACCATTATGTATGTAGGCCATGTATGTTTGTATGCGGTATACATGTATCAGGGCGTGAAATTAACAGCAGCCACCAGCCAAATGCTGGTAAAACTTTGATTGTGGCTGGTAAGATTTTCTACTCTAGCAGCCACTTTACCAGGTAACCAACCAGGCTGTGTTGTATTGTAGGAAAGGAAATGTGGCTGGTAAAATGCTGAACATGGCTGGTGATTTTTAGAATCCGCAAGCCACTGGCCAGTGGGTGAAAAAGTTAATTTCATGCCCTGATGTATGGTGAGCTTTTAAGGTTGTTTAAATTTAGCCATATTAATACAAGTCATTTGAAATCAAAGATGGTTTATAGTACCTTGAAATTCAAGTTACTGAGAAAGCAGGAAAATAGTTATGCACAGGGGAATGTTAAATAATGCTGACATCATGAAAGTACAGGAAGTTTCACATCCTTAATGCAGGTTACAGAACTGTAACAGTTCAAAGCAACATCGGCTGAATCAACAATTCCACTTGGAAGGCCTTACAGAAACAATGAACTGATTAAAACTTTGTATGTACTACAGACTTAGCGATAAGTACATTTTCTCAGAAATATTGCTAAAATAACCTTAAAATGATTGAATAAGTATATAGGTGTGTGACCGCTTTTTTAATATTTCATTTGTGTTCTCTTCATGGTATTGCTTCATGTTGTGATTTTGTAATGTAGGCTACTTTTTAAATTGAGGGTATGTGTTGTAACGTGAATTGGAAACCTTCCAGTACTTTTCTTGCCATGACAAATTCCACACAATGGTGTTTTGGAGTGGTATTTTTTAATTTCACACCCAGCAAAACGGGCACTACCACGTCAGATCAAAATACAAAGGGGGAATCAGAAACTGAATTATCTGTCAGTTGAACATTGCACTCCTGATGCCATAGTCAAATCCCGCCCTTCACAGAAAACTGTTTTAGGAGTGGAAAGGTGTTAAGTTTTGACCCGACAGTCCGCTCCATTGCCAAAAGTGTGGCGTCCAAAGGAGACTTGTTTTAATATGTTTATTTACTCATTTACATAGCTGTGCTTTGCAGGAGTGAGACCTAAACCTGGTTCTTGCGTAAGTACCTCAAGGACCAAGCCAAGCCCCCTTTACTTTTCCTCAAATCTGCCTCACAGTACACCTACACCTGCCTTGTACTGAATCCATTCTTACTCTGAGCTAAAAAAAATAAATAAATAAAAAAAAAGACCAAAAACATCTCCTGTTGCCCAGAACAATAGTCCCATGTGTCCTCTCTCTGGCCTCCAAAGGCAGCTATTTAGCTCTGAATTCCATTCAGATTTCTGTTCCTTAGTATTTTCCTCCTGGCTATGCTGCCACCCGTTCATGTTTGAAATCCCAGTCTTTCTACCAGGCTTTTATTTATTTTTCTTTATTTTGTACATGTGTTTTTTGAGAGCAGTGGTTATACCCCCTCTTTTTCACTTTTGAGCTAGAACCATGCTCTTTCTCACTGTGTGGGTTCTAGGTACTTTTTCATGAATCGTATAGAATGTTGCTTGGTTACAAGCCACCCGGGGGCCGCATAGATTGACAAACTCCGTGGCAACGTTGTGCTTGTCGGCACGAAAATATTTCGGGAGGCTTACATGTTACATGGGCTTTTTATTGCATTTCATTGACTCAAATGTGTCAGTTGACATGTTGAAATGCTTCCTGTGTGTAAAGATTGGCCCTGCAACATGTTTGCTTATGTAATAAGTTCACAATAGCCGTTGATAGCGGCTGTGCCAACTCTACATTGATTTCAGAAAGCATGGGTAGTTGAATTGTAGCACTTAAGTATTAAAGGGTAACTAACCCCACTGTTTCAACCGCCCATGAAACAATTTTGAAAAATACTTTGTGGGGTCAGCGAGGGTGAGTGGTGGCGGCGGAGGAGCTGTGTCCATCGTCATTTGCATAAATTAACGTACATTGTACAAATTATTTCATATAACTCTGATCAAACTGTCAAACTAGACGTTGCACATCAAATATGAATCAAGATTCAGCAACCGTATGGCCTATTTCTCACCTCAAATATCTTCAGAAACATATTTTAGTGGAATAAGAGAGCTTATGAACAGGACGCAATGTTGTTCCGGTTTAAAAATGTGGAGCCGAAACGAATGTAACGTAGCGGGTCTAACCAATCAGGTGCCGACTGTTTCCGTTGTGGGCAACAACAATTATCTATATGATGTAGTAGTATGAAGAAATGGGTACTCAGACGTCACGATTAGGGCGGGGCCAGAGCGGGCAGCAGAAAGGAAATTTCAACTGTTAGGGGCAGCACAAATACGCTTTTCTACCAGTTTCTCCTGATTTATGTTATTATTTCAGAATTGTTGAAATAACGGAATGGATGAATAAGTTTCATTATAAGGTAGGCATACAAACACGTTTACAGCAACAACAAAAAAGTGATCTAGGGTGTAGTTACCCTTTAAGACTAAGAGGAATAAAACACATCTTTTGCCATGTTTGTTGCTAAAGGCAAAATTTGAGTTGAAAATGAAATATTTCTACTGCTTGCATATCTTTAACAGTGCGTCTTTCTCCTGGTCAAATGAGCGTGACATGTTAATGCCACGGACCTATAGCAGAGAATTAACTGAGCTGGCACTCATTTTGAGTTCATAATAATGGAAAAAGGCCGTTTGGCAGGAATGACCATGTATGGCAATTTACAGAACAATAGGCAGGCCATTGCGGAGCCAAGTTTAGTGCGTCAGTCCCTTTTACAGTATTATAGTAAGGTGCTCTTTTTCTCCAAGCAGCATGTGACCATTTAAAGGCCACTCATCAAGCACTTTTGTGAAACTGATGTGACAAAACCAATTTAAAAATATATATTTTTTTTTTTTACCAGTGGTGTCATACAGCCATGGTTGCTGTACACATCGCTGGCCAGGATAAAGGAAGCGGTGAGGTAAAGGTTGGCCTGTGTGGTAGTGAGATGGCGGTCGGTCCACGCCGAGTGGAAGTGGAGCATTGTAGGAAGTGGCTTTCACCTTTGTGCTACTTTAGAAAGACGGATCTACACTCTCAGAAGAAAGGGTTCCAAAAGGCTCCTCTGTGTCTCCATGGAGGAACTGTCACTAGTTCAAGGGTTCTTTGTCGGGCAAAATGGTTCAATCTGGGAGCTTTCACACTTTTCACAGGTATCATAGAATGTTCCATAAGGAACTAAAAACGGGTTCCCTGTGAAGACAAGCCAAAAGAACCCTTTCAGAACCCTTTTTTTTTTTTTTGAGAGTGTAGTTTGAGAGAGGGTTGGGGGCTTGTGGCTTCATTTGTTCAACAGTGTTCAGTAACGCCCTTACACAATCTGTATGGGTCAGTGTGCAGTGAACAGCTATAAGCTCTCGTAAGGAGTTGTGTGCCTCGTGGACACGGTTGAATAGAGAGCAGCTAAACACAACGCTGACAAACACGGAGTAAATATGTCTTTAGATTCTAAGCATTGGGAAAATATAATACAACAGGTTAAAATTGTGTCAATCTTAAATGGTTGGCTTATAATAAGCTATAGGCAGGGTATGAAATTAACTTTTTCACCCACTGCCTAGAGTGGCTTGTGGACTCTAAAAATCACCAGCCATTTTCAACATTTTACCAGCCACATTACCTTTAACAATAAAACACAACCTGGTTGTTTACCTGCCAAAGTGGCTGCTAGAGTAAAAATGTGACCAGCATTTGGCTGGTGTTAATTCCACGCCCTGTATAGGCCACTGGAAGGATAGGCGGCACTTTTTTAGCGGTTGTTGTTGTGCAGGTTCTTTAGATTCCAGCGTTTGTCCTTTAGAAACCTCTGCAGGCTTGTGCCGACCCCGCTCTTAGCGCTGAGACAGACTGAGCCCGTTGGCGGGAAGCGGACACACACACAAAATGTCCTGGTGTGAATTTCTGCATGAGACCTTGTCCCAGGTGGCAGCTGTGTGTTGTGTCGCAATGAACATGTTTGCTGCTATTTTTATTTGAGTCTCACGGCGAACGCACGGTATACTGTTGCCTGTCCGTGGAGCCGCTTTCTTATTTTGATTAGGCGCGGCCTCGGTTTGTCGCTGAAACAGAGCCTAGCTTAATGATTAAGAAAACTGCTCCGGAGTCTTGAATAAATTAAGGCCAAGTTGCAGTTATTTAGGACAGCTTGTCTGCTTTGAGCGCATCACCGAAAGTCTTCTTTTATTCGCACGGCTTAAATTAGCACCTGTCATCGTCAGTGTGACGTCTGTGTCTGTGTGTTTATAGTGCTGTCGTACTCTGCAGTGGAGAGAATGTGGACCACTGTCATCCTCAGCAGTGGTGTGTGTGTAGTGCAGTTGCACTTCGCAGAGACTGTTTACCGCTGTCATACTCAGCAGTGGTGTGTGTGTGTGTGTGTGTGTGTGTGTGTGTGTGTGTGTGTGTGTGTGTGTGTGTGTGTGTGTGTGTGTGTGTGTGTGTGTGTGTGTGTGTGTGTGTGTGTGTGTGTGTGTGTGTGTGTGTGTGGTTGGTTGGTTGGTTGGTTGTACTTGTACGGAGTGGTGAAACTGTTTACCGCTGTCATACTCAGCAGTGATGTGTGTGTGTGTGTGTGTGTGTGTGGTTGTACTTGTACGCAGTGGTGAAACTGTTTACCGCTGTCATACTCAGCAGTGATGTGTGTGTGTGTGTGTGTGTGGTTGTACTTGTACGCAGTGGTGAAACTGTTTACCGCTGTCATACTCAGCAGTGATGAGATGTGTACTACCTCCCCATCTCTGCTCTGTGTGCTGCCCACAGCATTTTGGGCTCCTTCTCTGGCTTCGTATATTTTTCTTTTCTTTTTTTTTTTTTTCCTTTTTAAAATTCTTTTTTTATATATAAGCCCCCCGCTTTGGAGGCCCCACCCACCCTTCAGTAACACATGATGAACCCTCCCCCACACCACTTGATACAAATTTTTTTTTTTTTTTTTTTTTTTTTTTTTTGTTTCTGATTTTTTCCCCATTTTTCTCCCAATTTAGTAGCCAATTGAACCCCTATTCTAATTCAATTTCCCCCCGTGTAGCAACCGCTAGAGAACCACCGCTACACAACCCTGTCAGCCGGTAGTAGGAATGAGGTCGCCACGTCCTCTACAGGGCGCGACTCCTCGAGCTCCTGACCGTGAATCCAGCTCGCCCAGGGCCGCTATGCGTGCAGCGATTCTCTCCGAGCCCCTCCCCCCACCCGGAAGCAGCCGCCAATTGCTGCTCCCACAGGGCGCCGGCCATGCTCGGATCTGGCAGGACCGGGGCGCGAACCCCAATCCGGAGCACAACTGCACCGACTGAAAGTCGGCGCTCTTACCGTTGTACCACGCGACGGCCCCACTTGATACAATTTTTGATACAAAATGTATGCAATGTTTTGCTGTGAAAACCAGCTGCAAATTATAAACTGTAAAAAGTTAGGTAGTGGGACTCAAATGGGCCATGGTTGGTCCACTAATTGTCTTGGCTTGTAGGAGTGCAGCGTCTTGTTACCTGTGAAAAGGCTGACAGAGAGAGCGAGAAAGAGAGCATTTGAAGCGCTGGGCGTTTTATTTGAGCTCGCTCAGCTGAGCGCTGTCGTTAGCCTCTGTTGAAATGAGCTCGTGTCTGAACACTACTGGCTGCTGGGCCTGGAATGCAGTGAAGGGGACAGTGAAACGGATCGGGCTCCAGGAAGCGTTAGCATTAGCGCGCTGCAGTCCAGTGCTGTTCTGTGGCGCAGCAGGCAGCTCTGGGGTCAGGTTTTTTTTTTTTTTTGGGCTAGGGTGGGGGGTTGTTTTGGAGATAGAGGGCGTATTTGTGAAACCACAGGAACAGTGTGTGTGTGTGTGCGTGCGTGTGTGTCAGATGTGAGATGTGTACAGCGCAGTGTATACATTATAATGCTTTAGACAGTAGCAAAATACATGTTAAATGCACGCGCACACACACACACACACACACACACACACACACTGAGAGGACCTTGTCTCGGATGGCTTCTCGACAGGATGAACAGAAGTGTTTGTTCAATGGTTAGCTCACTGACGTGGCAGATCTTTGGTAGGACAGGAAGTACCTGGGACAGACACTTCCTCCCGATTAAGAACGTCGACGTGTTTGTCAAGCGATGATTATCACTCAAATCTGGCATTTGGCTTTCTAATACATGCACTTGTTTATCTAAGGTGCAGGTATTGGAATATGATACCAGCCAGACTTCTGAATTTGCATAAGATTAATAATAATAATTATTGTGTCAGATGAGTAGTAATAATACTAATAGTGTCTGACTTCTGATACCTGCACACTGTAAAGCTTTTACCATGTCTAATTCATGCTGTAAGTCTGGGAACATGATCCAATACTGTGGTTAAGACTTTTCTTTATTTTATTTTTTTAGTTTTGTGGTTGGCATGACGAGCCGCTCAGTAGCCATAGTATCCAGACTTTTTAATAAGTGTAATAGCTCTTATATTTACATATCTTAATAACATGCTTCTGTCCCATTTCAGTTTTCACATAACACCCCAACACCTTTACATTAAGCTTGTAATACTGAAAGATTTGTATGCTTGAATTTGGTTGTTGGTAATTATTATCTTAAGCATAATCTGTGGTTTTCTTCAAATTGCTGTGCTGCTGTTGCTTCCCCCTTCCTCATTATTTGGAATCGGCTGCTTCATGTAGTAGTAGCTCATGCACAGTAGATGTGGTAGTATTTCTAATGCACAGTAGATGTGGTAGTATTTCTAATGCACAGTAGATGTGGTAGTATTTCTAATGCACAGTAGATATGGTAGTATTTCTAATGCACAGTAGATATGGTAGTATTGCTCATGCACAGTAGATGTGGTAGTATTTCTAATGCACAGTAGATATGGTAGTATTTCTAATGCACAGTAGATGTGGTAGTATTGCTCATGCACAGTAGATGTGGTAGTATTTCTAATGCACAGTAGATATGGTAGTATTTCTAATGCACAGTAGATGTGGTAGTATTGCTCATGCACAGTAGATGTGGTAGTATTTCTAATGCGCAGTAGATATGGTAGTATTTCTAATGCACAGTAGATGTGGTAGTATTGCTCATGCACAGTAGATGTGGTAGTATTTCTAATGCACAGTAGATGTGGTAGTATTTCTAATGCACAGTAGATGTGGTAGTATTGCTCATGCACAGTAGATGTGGTAGTATTTCTAATGCACAGTAGATATGGTAGTATTTCTAATGCACAGTAGATGTGGTAGTATTGCTCATGCACAGTAGATGTGGTAGTATTTCTAATGCACAGTAGATGTGGTAGTATTTCTAATGCACAGTAGATGTGGTAGTATTGCTCATACACAGTAGATGTGGTAGTATTTCTAATGCACAGTAGATATGGTAGTATTTCTAATGCACAGTAGATGTGGTAGTATTGCTCATGCACAGTAGATGTGGTAGTATTTCTAATGCACAGTAGATATGGTAGTATTTCTAATGCACAGTAGATGTGGTAGTATTGCTCATGCACAGTAGATGTGGTAGTATTTCTAATGCACAGTAGATGTGGTAGTATTTCTAATGCACAGTAGATGTGGTAGTATTGCTCATACACAGTAGATGTGTTGGTATTGCTCATGCACAGTAGATGTGGTAGTATTTCTAATGCACAGTAGATATTTGATTTACATTATTTTTTTCCCCATTGACTTTCTGCCTGTTTCCAAACGGTGCCAGCAGGCAGTCGTAGAAATCCCAAATTTTCTGTGAGATGAGTCACCAGATTTGATTTGATAAAAATAGTATTTTAAAATGTATATTATTTATTTTGCAGCAGCTATGTGGAAAATTTCCATTCTAAAATGTACTGGGAACGGTTTACTTTAAAGGATCTGGTTTAACGTGGTTTGAGATACTGCTGGGCCTGTGGGTTGCCAGGTCTGCAGAATGAGCTCCAGCCCTCTCTCCCTCTCTGCTGTGCTGTCCTGCCACGTTTGGCCCTGTCTCAGCGTGGCAGTGCCGTGTGTTCGCTGGTGAGCCCTGAGCTCCGGCAGGGTGAGCAGCGGCCCCCTCGCAGCGCACGTGTGGTGGGGCTTCTTCCAGAACATTCTGGCCATTGGCCCACTGTGTGGCTGTGCTATGTGTCCCACAGTGCACTGGGGGAAACTCGGCCCCTGTGAGCGGCTCTTTGTCCAGTGCAGTCGGCGTGTCTGCCTGAGGAAAGCTGCGTTTGAACGCAGTTTCATCGTCTTGGTTTTGTGCCGTGTCATTTTCTGCCCGAGTAAATTGGTAGCTGCCGCCCCTTACGGTTCAGAACAGGAAGTGTGTGATGACAAGTGAGGAAGTGTGGAATGGAGACAGAACTGCATCCTGTGTCTAAATTCTAATTGTTTGCCCCCCCCCCCCCCCCCATTCCTTCTCCCCAGTGATTATTTATTCAAGCTGCTTCTGATTGGTGATTCCGGCGTTGGGAAGTCCTGCCTCCTCCTCCGATTCGCTGTAAGTGCCTGTTGCTGTTGTGTGACCCTCCCCTGGTCATGAGGGGGAGATTAGATCTGCTGTGTGGCTCTGAGAGCTGTAATGAAGCAGGAGGGACTCAGCCTTACCCCAGTGCCCCTAACAGGCCTGTCTGTCAGGAAGCAGGCTTCTGTGTGTGTGTGCGTGTGTGCGTGCGTGCGTGCGTGCGTGCGTGCGTGCGTGCGTGCGTGCGTGCGCCTGTGTCTGTGTCTGTGTCTTCTGTGTTGATTTCAAGTGTGTGCGTTGATTTCAAGTGTCTGTGTGTTTATTTTAAATGTGTGCTTGTGTTTATTTGAAGTATATGTGTGTTTATTTATAGAAAATATAGTGTGTGTCTGAGATGATCTTATGTATGAATAGAGGCATGCCTGTATGTATTAAGCACATAGGCAGATGGATCATTGATCTTTGGGGAGAGAGAGATGGAATCTTTGTGAAATTATTTTTTCTTTTTCATTTTGTTTCTGTTTGGTCCGTCTGTAGACTCACTGCTTTTTTCTTTGCCTTCCAGGACGACACATACACAGAAAGCTACATTAGCACTATCGGGGTGGACTTCAAAATAAGGACTATAGAATTAGACGGAAAGACCATCAAACTCCAGATCGTAAGTGTGCTCAGACTCTGCTCAGACTCTCTGCTCAGACTCTCTGCTCAGTCTCTCTGCTCAGTCTCTCTGCTCAGTCTCTCTGCTCAGTCTCTCTGCTCAGTCTCTCTGCTCAGTCTCTCTGCTCAGACTCTCTGCTCAGACTCTCTGCTCAGTCTCTCTGCTCAGTCTCTCTGCTCAGTCTCTCTGCTCAGACTCTCTGCTCAGACTCTCTGCTCAGACTCTCTGCTCAGTCTCTCTGCTCAGTCTCTGCTCAGACTCTCTGCTCAGTCTCTCTGCTCAGACTCTCTGCTCAGACTCTCTGCTCAGACTCTCTGCTCAGACTCTCTGCTCAGTCTCTCTGCTCAGTCTCTCTGCTCAGACTCTCTGCTCAGTCTCTCTGCTCAGACTCTCTGCTCAGACTCACTGCTCAGTCTCTCTGCTCAGTCTCTCTGCTCAGTCTCTCTGCTCAGTCTCTCTGCTCAGACTCTCTGCTCAGACTCTTTGCTCAGTCTCTCTGCTCAGTCTCTCTGCTCAGTCTCTCTGCTCAGTCTCTCTGCTCAGACTCTCTGCTCAGTCTCTCTGCTCAGTCTCACGCTGTCAGGAGAGCAGAGCTCAGTGTGCCCTTTGCTGCTTTTGAAAATGTGCCGTTGAACTCGGGCATTTTATGATTGCGTGCGGCACGTTATTTATGCACGAGGCCCTTTGTGGACTCGACAGACGCAAACGCTATTGTTTCACGAGGTGTTCCGTTGCGATGAATCTCGTTCGGTGTTTTTTCCCCAGGTCAGCTGTATGGATAATTTAAATGTTCGTCTCGTTCGTGGCAGATTAGCTTTGCTCATTATATTGGGCTCGGTTTTTTGTTTTTTACATGTTACTGCAGCAATTAAAATGAAGTGCTTTTGTGAAGTACATCATTATTTGTACAACAGTAGTGCCTCTGTAAAGGGTTTTATGTGTCTCACGTCCCAAGTACACTCTGCTTTTTAAAAATGTATTCTGCTTGGTTATCCCAGTCCTCCGGACTCTGCGTAATATTGCTCTATAATACGCAGGTAGTATTTTTACGCTTTCTTGCACATTTGTAGAGGTGGCAGGGACGGCTTAATTTGAGCTGCTAATCACTGCAACGCCCCCCTCTGTCCACAGTGGGACACGGCAGGACAGGAGCGGTTTCGCACCATCACATCCAGTTACTACAGGGGAGCGCACGGCATTATCGTAGTTTATGATGTCACAGATCAGGTGAGTGCGGCGTTCTAGAACCCCGTTGCCTTCACTTACCAGCAGCGATTGTTGCATCAGCATTAGAGTGTTCAGTTCAGAACGTTCTAATCACATATTTGTGATCTTAGACCTACACCTAAAATCTCTCGACCTTTACAATAATAACAGTAATGGATTGCATGTATACGGTGCTTTACATGATCTCCAAAGCACTTTACAGCCAAGCGTGTTACTGAATTACGTACAGTAATACAATATTTTATATTGGTAATTGAGTATGCTATTAACTGCATCGTACATGGATTTTATGTGAAACATTTCATCCTTTGTCTAACCCCTCAGGAGTCTTTCAATAATGTCAAGCAGTGGCTACAGGAGATAGACCGATATGCCAGTGAAAACGTTAACAAGCTATTGGTAGGAAACAAGTGTGACCTGACAACGAAGAAGGTGGTGGATTACACAACGGCAAAGGTGAGGCTTCGCCGTGTTTAAAGATTAAAATTCTGCTAAATAAATAGAGCACAAAGCTTTCATGAAATGTCCTAATTATTACCTTCAGTTATAGTGTTACGGACAGGTTTAGGCACTTCCTGTTTCTAGAGCAGCGAGCTTGTGAAATGGATACCGTCAGAAGTACAGTTTTAATCCGTTATTGAACGGATTACCTTTTGGACAACAGCATTGCTGAAGCGTGGCTTTGTCAAGTCATTATCCAGCTCAGTACTTGCTTTTAATAAGTTTGATGTTTTGATAGACCCAGATTGCTAATGATATCAGTACTTAATGCTCTTAGGTTTCGCCTGTGACCTTGGCCGGTCTAATTAATTGAAACGGCGGTAATTCTCACTCATAACAGCTACGCCTTCATTCATTTTGTTACATCCCCCCCCCCCCCCCCCCAGGAATTTGCCGACTCTCTAGGCATCCCCTTCTTGGAAACGAGCGCCAAGAACGCCACCAACGTAGAGCAGGCCTTCATGACCATGGCGGCCGAGATCAAGAAGAGGATGGGCCCCGGGGCCACGTCCGGGGGCTCCGAGAAATCCAACGTGAAGATCCAGAGCACTCCGGTTAAGCCTTCCTCAGGGGGCTGCTGCTGAGCCCCCCCCTCCCCCACACCACAGAGAGTCTCATTAACATGCTCCACAGCTAGAGAGAGAGAGAGAGAGAGAGAGAAGGAAGGAAACTGAAAGAGAGAGATGGAGAAATATGGAAAAAGTTGCCTGAGTCGTACTGTATGTAACCGCACTACCGGAAATTCTCCAAAAAAGAAAACCCCAAACAGGTCAGCAATTTAAGAACAGACACCCTCCACCCCCCCCCCCCCCCTTCCTCTTTCCCTCCACCCCCCCCCCCCCATCCTAGGCTGCTTTCACCCATTTTCCCCACCCCCCCCCGATCTCCTGAAGTCCAAACCTTAAATTTTGTCACCCTGGTAATCCCCCCTCTCTGCAGGTTTCTAAGTACGGAAAAGAATAATGTGTGTAAATCTCACTGCATTCCTGCTGCAGGTCTGGTCTGTGGTTCCTTTCATCACTTTTTTTTCTTTTTCCTCGGTTTCTTTTTTTTCTCGTTTTGTTTCGTTTTTGTTTTTCGTTGATTTATTTGCTGTTTATATCATTCATTTCTGTCTTCTGAAGATGAAGTTTTGTCGATGTTCGTCAGCCAACAGCACAACACTGTTTCACTGTCCAGCGTCAAGAAAGTCAAGTGAAATATGTATGTTATATATATAAATATATATGTACGATCTGATTTGCTAGTCCTTTAGAAGAGGTAAGTGGAATAAATGACATTATTTGATGAGTAGTCTAACTTCATAATCTGCATTTAATTTGTGGCTCAAGGCTATTGTAATTTTGTTGCACAATATCTTACATTAAAAAAAAAAAAAAATGGAAGAAATGTTTAATAAACATTGTACTTACTGGAATTCCTCCTAGACTGTATGATATAAATTTGGTCTCCGATTCTTAGTGGTGTATGTAGAATACATTTTGTGTTTTAATTATTTATTCTACATTTATTTGGCAGGTTTATTGTACTGATGATTACGATACTGTTTGCAGTTTTGGCCTGTGGAATCCCATGATTACAAGTGGCAATGCCAGAATCCCTTATTTGAAACACTATGTTCTTTTTTTCATAATAAAGGCAACTGAATTCAGTTTTAAATGAGCTGGATAATTCTAGTTAAAGGTTTTCTTCCTGGATGGCTCCGGCCTACTCTTCTGTCCAACTGTACTAGGCTCAGAATGGGGCTGTCTCTTCTCGCTAATTTTCTTTTTAACTTTTACCATTAGCAGATGAATCCACCAAATGGATCGGCCTGCTTCTTACTTTGTAGTTTTAACAGGAGAATTTTATAAATGGGAATTTTAATAAATTTGCATGTAATTATAGGCTGTGATTATCAGAGCTAATTAACATAGCACGTCAGATAAATCAAGTGTGTTAACGCACGTGTGCACGGGCGGTAGCCTTGGGAAATGAAATGCCTGCCAATATGGGAAGGAAGCCATTGATTTTTGTACGCAAAGTGATATTCTCAGAGCTGATAGCTGGAATAAGCACTGTAGTCGTTTTAGGGCCACGGCTATCCCAGGGCCACTCAATTCATTGGTGTGATTGATGTTGGAGCTCTGGGGCCACTAAACCCTTAGGGCTGGCTCTGTATTGTACTAATGTATATGGGAGTATGCATGAATTTGGGTCGGTGATTCAAGGTTAACTGAGATGTTTGAATTTCATGCATCTATATTTCCTTTTAGCAGTACGATAATGGTACCTCGTTTACTTCCGTGCCTGCGTAAGAATAGAATCTGGTTCGTGCTGATTGTTTTAGCTCGTTTTAGTTACAAAAGCATTGAATGAAAGCACACTGGAGCTGAAGGGTAGTCGGGCGGCCCCAAGATTAATTTCTAAGCGGTTTTTTTGGTTGGGTGGTAATAGACCATGAGAGCCGGCATTTAAATGGTTTTTACATTCCACTGCAACCTGGTAAACTAACGCATAAGTTTCTCGCTCAATAACGAGTTATTCTTTTCAGGTTAGTATATGGATTTCAGCTCATTCTGAATTCAGCCAGTCCCAAGTCCAAGGCTGGAATAAACATCTCCTGCCTTCTGTGTTTAATAAACTTTCAGCTTTCAGTGTTATACACTGATGGAAACTCCCTTCCTGGCTTCCATTACACCAGAAAGAAAGAAAGAAGTATAAAGTGCTGAATGTCGTAAGCTTCAACCGTCTAACATTTAACAATGAGTAACTGTACTGGCCATGATGGTGGCTAGAGAAAGCACCGGAAAAAACGAGTGATTATACACGGCCTACAAAATAAAGTAAATGTTATAGCGCTTGCTACAATACAATACCTGGTCTTTATGAATGAAAAGGAAATGGATACAACTTCAATGAATGGAGTGATTCTCTTCATTGTGGAAAAGAAGCCCTTTCCTGCATTGTGAAGGCCTACCAGCGGGACCGTAGCCAGGCAGTTAATCTCCTCCGGGCTGCTTGTGAAGATGTACTTTCTGTACTGAAAACTTGTGAAGATGCACCGCCTGCTTCACGCTTAGCAGAATGCGCTAAAACGAGGCTCGCTCATTTTAAGTGACCTATTGGGTCTTTAACTTGTGATGGAATTTGTCTTAATCATTTATGTT
>CM056379.1:109437914-109465414 GCA_029718625.1 Synaphobranchus kaupii | reverse complement strand
CCTGATTCTACCATTTAGCAACTCAACAAAATCGCTAGGTGCACTTAGGTAGGGGCCTGGAGTGAGAACCTACGGGACAGTAGATCTCCAGGAACAGGGTTGGGGACCACTGTCCTAAAAGATATATCCGCCACTGGCTTAAACCCAAAGGTGTATCGTTAAGGTGTGACGTTAAACTATTTATACGTTCACCTTCAATATCATACTACACCAGGAGACAAATATTTGGACAGATTGAGAATAATTATATTTCACAGTTTTAATGTTAAAAAGGTTGGAGAAGATTACAAAATTACATAAATTATAAAATGAGCCAAAATCTAGCAGCAAATAAAAATACAGGATTTCCAGAACATTTCAGCAAAATACACAAGACATCAGTTGGTGGTATCAGGTGATTAAGTAAATAAAGAAAGATAATAAAAATAGATTTGTGTTAATAAAATATAGTAAACATACTTACTACATTAAATTAAAGAACATAATTGGTTACAAATGTGTCTGTATTCATACAATATACTTGTGTAGTAGTATACATGAATCACTTTTGTTCTGTTTTTCCTGTATTCTATTTTATTCTATAAAAATTCTATTCCAATGGATTATTTGTGTTTAATCTGGCCCCATTCAACTTCTACAGGAATGACCCATGTTCAAACTCTAATAAAATATTAGGGTCAAAGGGCTCACACAGGCAAGGATTGTCAAACTATTTAGTGCTGGATGATAATTTTGTGCATGATAATTTTTCAATTTATGATATTGGTATTAGTGTTTTAATATGAAATGTCTAGTTTTTAAATGATCACACATATTTGCTTAAAATTTCTGTTTCCCCCCTTTCATTTGGTCTAAACCCATATTTGCTGGTTTGAAACAGGTCACTTAAATTGGAAAATTACTGAAGTTTTTACTATTTCACTGTTTTCTGCTCTCTGTTCTAACATCAATTTTAGCCTCTGGGTGACAACTTGCAGTGCAAAGATCAGCTGAAACCTGATTCCTCCATCTATGAAAAAACCCAGAGAGCTTCCATTTACTGTCTGCAGGTCCCAGACTTTACCAACGACAGAAAGGTGGATCACTTGTACCACACGTATTTCTTGTCCTGACTACAATTTTGATGGAGCGAAAGAGTGATTTGGTTTTCGAAACTCCACAGGAAACTCATTAGCTAAACGTTTTTGGTGAAAAAGAAGATTTCACTTCGAGCTTAGAAACAAAAAGGAAAAAAATAAATGGTTTGAAAAAGACTTAAAAGTAATGATTCAGCAACTCCTGTAGTTGAAAGAATATACTGATTTCAGAGCCACCGTGCTTAAATATTTAGATAATCCTCAGGCTCTTCTCATAAACACAGGGGTTAATATTAAACAGGCCTAGTGAAAATGATCCAGACAAACAGGTGAGCTGGTCAGTGTAAATACTCCTAACTACCCCTCCATCGCTAGCTTATTCGTGCTAGGGACTATCCCCCATTTCAAAAACTCTTTAAGAAAACATTTTTTTTTTTAAATTATTCCCATAGGGACAAACTGAAGAGAAGCATTTTTCAAAAGGGCTAAATTCCACCAGCCAGGTTAAAGCGGACGGCATACTGCATCAGACACTGCTATTTAGACATCTGCAGACATAGAATAGAACGGAAAGACGTTTTTTTTTGCCTTCATACGACGTCTTCTGCGCAGGCTGCCGAGGCAAACTTTCTCAGGCGAAGTTCGTTGTCCACTGACCCGCCCCCTGTCTGCAATTGGTGCAAATATCACAGTTCTAACCGCTTTGTCTTTACAAGTAAACTGTTCGAGGTGCCTGTGGACGTCTTTTGTCTTTGCATAAACGTCTAAACGTCGACCATGTCTGATGAAGTGTGCCGTCCGCTTGAGACTGCAAGGCCAATACAATTATAAAACTATAATAGGGTTCACTTTTCTGGTGTGAAGGTGTGAAGGTAATGAAGGTGTGAAGGTAATGACGTTTGTGTTTAGAGGTGAAGACGGTTAACTGCCTTTGGCGTTATTTCTGTCGATACTCTTCTATCAGAGTATACTCTCCATGGCGTCCTTCTCCTGGGCAGAGTCCGGGGAGCTGCCGTGGGTCTGGCCGGGTTCCAGATGGATGACGAGAGGTGAGGCCTCCTCCTCGGCCTGCGTGTTAGCCACCGCCTCCACCTTCACCTCCATCAGCTCTTCGTCCTCCTCCTCCTCCCGCTGCTGCCGCCTCTGCTTCTTCAACTCCCGCTGGTTGATGTGGTGGAGGATCCCAGCACCTAACGCGTCCCCCTCTATGTTTACCACTGTGGCCGTGCGGTCCCTGCAGACACACAGACATCGCAGACAGTCCCTGTGTTACCTGGGATTTACTCGTAAAACTGCCATTTCCAACTGCGGTCCTGGGGAACAGCAGTGGTTCCAGGTTTTTGTGGTTTAATTTCTGACAGCAGCTTGCTTAGGCCTTGGAAACTAGGGGTGTGGGCTCTTTATACCAGTGGTCCCCAACCCTGTTCCAGGTGATCTACCGTTCCTGTAGGTTTTCATTTCAACCCTAATTTGGCACACCTGATTCTACTAATTAGCAGCTCAATGAGATCTCTAGCTGTTGAATGAGGTGTGCTTTGTTAGGGTTGGAGTGAAACCCTACAGGACGGTAGATCTCTAGCTGTTGAATGAGGTGTGCTTTGTTAGGGTTGGAGTGAAACCCTACAGGGCGGTAGATCTCTAGCTGTTGAATGAGGTGTGCTTTGTTAGGGTTGGAGTGAAACCCTACAGGGCGGTAGATCTCTAGCTGTTGAATGAGGTGTGCTTTGTTAGGGTTGGAGTGAAACCCTACAGGGCGGTAGATCTCTAGCTGTTGAATGAGGTGTGCTTTGTTAGGGTTGGAGTGAAACCCTACAGGGCGGTAGATCTCTAGCTGTTGAATGAGGTGTGCTTTGTTAGGGTTGGAGTGAAACCCTACAGGGCGGTAGATCTCTAGCTGTTGAATGAGGTGTGCTTTGTTAGGGTTGGAGTGAAACCCTACAGGATGGTAGATCTCTAGCTGTTGAATGAGGTGTGCTTTGTTAGGGTTGGAGTGAAACCCTACAGGACGGTAGATCTCTAGCTGTTGAATGAGGTGTGCTTTGTTAGGGGTTGGAGTGAAAACCTACAGGGCGGTAGATCTCCAGCATCTGCTTTAGACAAGGGGTGTGAAACCCCAGTCCTGCAGATATTTCTGGTTTCCTTTCAATCAGCAGCCAATTAAGACCTTGAGACCCAGGTGTGCGGACTCTTTAGCCAATCAATTAATCAATCAATTACCTAAATTAATTCCTCGTGCTGGAACACACCAAAAAGTTTGACACCCTTGCTTTAGCCAATGAATGGCCTGAATTAGGTACTTAGGTGCTGAAGCACATTGGAAGCCAGTATATACTGTGGCCCTTTAATAAATGATGCGTTAAAGTAATTTGAAGTAATTATTTGACGCAGGTGTGGGTAGGAGGGGAAACTCACACAATCCAGTCAACAGCCAGTATGAGTGACAGGTCATTGGTGGGAAGCCCAATGGCCTCCAGGATAATGGCGATCGTGATGATTCCTCCGACCGGTATCCCAGCTGCCCCGACGCTGGACGCTGTGGCGGTAACACTGCAGGCAGAAACAAAATGAAAGAGCCTCAGAGAGTAACTGACCCTGTGACTATAAGTGCCTCACTTCTGTAAGCCTGCAGGAAATGACATCACAAAGCAGAGCCTTGGCCCCACCCCTCACACACTGTACATTGCATGAGTGGAGGAGTTTCTGGAAGATATCTGTCCTGTTAAATTTCGGTGAAATTTGCCCCGGGTCGGTAGTGAGTGGTAGTTTCCCGTGTCGACACGTACATTATATTTGCAGAATTTTCTGCTCACTCCTGAGCCACGTCTGTGATCGGGGATTTCTGGACTCGGATATTCCGGATTAGGAGAACTGGATGGCCATGTCTGGTAATTTATGGCAAGTTTCTGGACAAGAAAACATCAGTGCACGAGAGTTTGTCCATTTCTGAAGGCAGACACGCATCCGCAAATGGCCAGATACAGTCTGTTTCCGTATTTGTGCACTGTAGTGTGTGATCCCATAAACACAGCTTTTCATGCAGTGGTACGTACAGTATGGTGAAGATCTGGCCGGCGTTGAGCTCGATGTTGTTGAGCTGGGCGATGAACACGGCAGCGACGCTCTGGAAGATGGCGGATCCGTCCATGTTGACGGTGGCTCCGATGGGCAGGATGAAGCGGCTGATACGCTTGTCCACGCCGTTGTTCTCCTCCACGCACTTCATCAACGAGGGCAGAGTCGCTGAGCTGGGGAGGGACACCAGTCACTGCAACACCCTCAATAACTCAATTTTAAAAAAATGGTGGCAGTGTAGTATAACGGTTAAAAAATGGCGGCAGTGTAGTATAACGGTTAAAAAATGGTGGCAGTGTAGTATAACGGTTAGGGAACTGGTCTTGTAAACATTGCTGTTGTGCCCTTAAACAAAGGTAAATATATGTACTTTAATGTAACCCTTTATTATATCCAATCTTATCTGAGAAGGGCCAGTGTGCGAGTAGGTGTTCGTTCTAACCCAAAATCCTCAATTCCTGTTGAGCGTCTTTCTAAAAGTGCTATACAAACTAAATTTTATTGAACTAATCAACTAGTTATGCTCATCAGTGAAGGCCTTGATTAGTTTAATTTGGTGTCATTTGGTTGGGCTGTGACAAAAACCTACACCCAGGCCAGCCCTTCTCACACACAGAGCGGACATGTTGCTTAAAAGCGTATGTATGCACTCATGTACGTATCTCTGGACAAGAGCACCTGCTAAATGCCTAAATGTACTGCAGTGTAATGTAATTAACGTTTGATCAATTGATTAATGAACTGATTGATTTGGAAGATTGTGGGCGATCTCTTCAGTACCTGGAGCAGGTGGCGATGGCGGTGATGAAGGCGGTGGTGAGGCCGGACAGGAAGCTGAAGGGGTTTTTGCGGGTGAATCCGTAGTAGATGAGGGGGAGGACGACCCCCCCGTGGATGATGTGCCCCAAGATGGAGGCCATGATGTACTTCCCCAAACTGGTGACCAGCAGGACCACGTCCTCCATCTCCACAATCTTACTGCCCACCAGGAACATGACGCCAATGGGCACGTACCTGTCTCAGATGGAGGGACACGATTGGCTCAGGACATACTGTGACGTACATACATAGTTTCCTCAGGCCCCAGTAACAAAACGGTTTTGATGAAGTGTCTCAAACTCCAGTCCTGGAGGGCCGCAGTCTCCGCTGGTTTTTGTGATTTCCTTTCAATTAGCAGCCAATTGAGGCCTTGGAAACAAGGTGTGCAGACTCTTTAACCAATCAATGAATTAAATTAAGCACTTAGTGTAAGTGCAGGAACACATCAAGAACCAGCAGACGCAGCGGCCCTCAAGGGGTTGAGTTTGAGACCCTTGGTATTGACAAACCTACAAAGATGTTTCCAAGGGGTTTCCTGACTTCATTGGCAAAATTCATTAATTTTTAACCCAAGTTAAAAATACAAAGGGATTTACATACCAGACAGTACGTCATATACAGTCTGACAGATTTACAGATCACGATGACCTTTGAACTCTGCTAATGGTCATCAACTGCTGTTTACATATACAGATGCACTGTGAACGGCCACGGGTGATCGTCTCTGTACTCTGTCTGAAATACTGAAACATGCAAAGTACCGTCCTTTCCATACTGTCCTGTGAATCTACAGCGAAGGACAACCTGAAAAGCACTACTTTTCCAGTACTTTGAATCCAAAGAGCAGTGGTCAGTCAACATCCCTCGTCTGTATACCACGTTACTAAAGGACTCTGCGTCCACAACAGACTTCAGTAAGGCAAACAATCCATGACCGATTACCTATTATATTTACAGCATGTTGGCACAGGCCAGGCTCCTTTCAAAGGTTAACAAACTGGAGAACAGCAAGGAGGTCAGCGACAGGGAAATGAGGTATCCTAACATCAAACAAGTAGAGTAACCTAAGACCCGGCCAATTCATTTTGTCCCCTGTAGGGGACATGAGTTTCTGGTCATAAGCTCCAGAACCACTATGCTGACACCCACACTGCAAGGGACATTCAATAAAAATAAAATTAATAATTATTTTGAAAATATTTTCACTGCAACATGTTTTTCTCTTCCAAGACACGGATTATGTCAAAAAACATTTTATACTTAAACTTATTAACGTCTCAGGAGGGTATGCTGCACTGATCTGAACCAATCTTTGCTTGTTTTGTTGTGAAGAGCAAAAACCTTTTAATTGGTTTAACCGTGCCAAGTATTGACTGCTAACTGCAGCTCCGCCAAATTTTTGGTCTCATGACACCTCATTCTCCCGTCACATCAAGAGGGGCAGCCCAGAGTGGAAGCACAAGGCCCTCACCACATGATCCAGGAGACGAGAACCATGGTGGCTTCGTTGAAGGAATTGAAGAAGCTGATAAGACCTTCCCCCTCGGCTCCGAGTTTCTTCAAGGCCACGCCGAACACCACGGCGAACAGCACCAGTCCCAGGATGTTCATGCCCTCCGTATCCGTGCCAACGGGGACCTGCGGCACAGCGGAGCCAATGGAAAAATCACGGGCGTCATCCCATGTTAAACACCGATGATAAAGGATACTGTAGGTCTTCAAATGCTCACATGTAGCTTTAGCTAGCGTAGGCTTCACTCTACAAAGTATTTAGAGCCAGGAAAGAACAATGGGCAGCCTGATAACACCACCCCCCTCCTATGTCTTGTACGTTTTTACTTCCGGGTTACTTACTGAAATTGTCGGATGAGTGCACCGTTCTGCAGACGAGTGTGCTCCTGAATTCCCTCAACAAAACCCCGGAAATAAGGGGTTCATCCTGGTATTTTAAGTGCCCCCATTTGTGAGAAAAAGTCGCCCACTCAAAAGCTTTGCGCCCTCAAAAGGGTGTAGGGGTCGTGTTCAGACACAGGCATAGCCTTGATTTTGTGAAAGGTAGAGGGGTGGAGATGGACTGGTGCAGAGCATTCGCTAACTTATTCAAAGGGAAATGTCTGCTGTAGGTTATCGTTCCTTTCTGTTTGCACTTTATGTCCATCACTAACTATTTCAGTGTACATGTGGTCCCAATTGGACTCATATTAACTCTGTTAGAGTTGAATTAAAGCTGGACATTTCACTATGTCTGAAAAGCTGCACTGTGTGCAAGGTTTGGTTTTGATTCAATTTTTTACATTAATTAAGTCGAAAGTCAAGTAATTCGTTGAAAGACCTGTCAAAGAACATTAACATTTTTCAACGAATGACCACCGCCTTCACTGATCCGAAACCTAAGTATAACTAATTTGTTGTTGTTGTTGTTCATTTCGTTTCTAAAAATAAATAAACAAAACATTATTTTACAGGCCTGCCCACTCACAGATGGTTTCATTCCTTCAGCCTGTTTTATTAGCTCTACCCTATAGACATGAAGCCAGCAGGGTCACTAGCGCAAACTAAACACAAGCTTTGCACCACACAGTGTAAGAAAATACAGACCAGCTCATCTTTTTGATATTAGGATTGTGTCAATGTCAGATTTCTCAGCGAGACACAAAACGATCTGGATCTCCCTCAATGCACAGGCTTCCCTCCAGGTTAGGCCTACATGCTGCACACCGCTGGGAGAGGGCCTGTTCTTTTTTTTTACGGTAGTATTACTGCTCCACAGCTGTGTGCCGTATTTTCCTTTCCCTCCCTCCCTCCCTCCCTCCCTCTCTCTCTCTCTCCCTCCCTCCAGATCCTTCTGTCTGTTCTCCTCCGCGTGGCACCGTCTCGTGGCGGTGTGCGCCCCAGTGCTTCGGGAAAGCTGGAAATAAGCCCGCCCGCTGACGTGGCGCTCCGGTTTCCCGTCCGCTAAAAGCACAATGCGCTGGCTTGGGCCCCACAGTTCACACTGACCTCCCCTTTGCCCCACGAAACCGGATAAAACTGGTTTTGCGCAGCGGTTTGATGAGCGATGGGGTGAGGACAACACTTTGTAGTCACTGCCAGGGTCGGTAGTTAATCCCACTTCAATTCGGTCGAGTCAAAATATTTAGATTTGACATTAACGATTTGAAAGCTCCCCGTCGAGAGTTCTGTGAGAATCGTTCAATGAATTGACGGAATTAAAGATGAATCGATTAAAACTCTGGTCACAATCATGGCCCTCAAAATTAGCAGGCTTTTTTTTTTTATTGAATTAAAAAACTTAGACTGCACTCATGTGCATGAGAAGGGGTGGCACAAGAGATTTTGGGCCCCATAAAAAGATCACGCATTGGGCCCCACCACCCGAGGCCATTCTGTCCCACACCATATTTTTTGAGGACCCCTGTCAGTCAGGCCCCTTGCCCCCCCCTCACCACCACCCCAATACAGTGCCGCTGTGCAAGAGCAATGATCTGAGAGTTACAGGCTGAACATTGTCATGTTCCCCAGATGAATATAATACCGTCTGGTAGATGGAGCTTCCATTGGTGAAGTTTCCCACAGTGATGATCTTGTACTCTGTGGCGTACTGTGAAAGAAATAAACAAATAAAATAAGACACATGAGAAGGGTCTCACTCACTGTAGACATTCCAGTTCAATTCAGTCAATCCAGGGAATTCTTTTAAATTCAGATGAATGTACTGAAAAACGTGACATTGTTCAGTGAGAATATTCCAATTAATGAATTAACTAATTAATTCAATTTCAACAAAAACAAAATTTGTAATTGGCTGAATTGAAATGGATTTGACCCAAATATGGTCTGTCTGTCATAATGCCAGGGCACAGCTGCTTTTATAAGTACATGTCGTTTTGTCGATGGTTTAAGTACATGTTGTTTTATCGATGGTTATCACCAGTTTGCTGTGCTCCACACTCAGTATTGAAACCTATCTTACGCTCAGCTGAGCTGTTGTCCTTCTCTGCTCTGAGCTGATTAATGTTACAGTGCAGCCCAAGCAGCCAAGGAAATATCAGCAAAGCACAAGACTGTAGCTGTAGCTGTAGACACACACACACACACACACACACACACACACACACACGCACACACACACCCCTTGTCCTCCTCTGCATGCTCTATCTGTATCTCTAACCAGGCATGGTGGTAATCAGTGCTGGCTATAGAGACATATTTTTGCCCCCATCGCAAAATAAACAGTTTGTAAGCTTTCCTTGCTTGGTAAGCTGTGTACACATTCCTGTGTAATTCCACAGTCCAAAAAACATTCTTTATTTTGTAAAAATGCAGGTGAACATATGCGAAGCACTTTGGGTTTGTAAGACATTTGTATAAAAAGTGCTTCATAAATGAAGTAATTTATAATGGCATCTGTATTTTAATGCTTGTATTTTAGCCGGTTGGTGAAATACATTCCAGAAAAACAGCTGAAGGCCAATTAAGATGGTAAGGCTCTGTCAGTGATTGTCATGTCGATCCATACTGCACTGACTCTCTGAGAATTTACAGCCTTTAATTATCTTTATTTATGGCGCCGTGTGAACAGCTGTTGTTCCATGAAACACTGTGAGCAAAAAAAACGGCCCCTTTCTAAATTAAACAAATTGAAATAGTGGGGGCCCTCCTTTGACCTTTTTTTTTTTTAACCAGAATGACTAAAAGAGGTTTGGGTTGTATCCAGTGGTTACATCCTATGTGTTTCCCCTATTAAACTCTGGGGTGCGGGGGGGGGGGGGGGGGGGGGGGGTCAAATCTAGGGTACTGTGGGGATCCTCAGGGGGGTTGAGAATCAGTGTTTCTGCCCCCTGAATTTAACGGTTCTCTCGGCTGCAGATCTGGGAAATGAAAGAGCCCCATTTCAGACTGAAAGAGCTAACAGGGAACATCTCTGAGGTGCCAGGTCCCCCCCACCCCCCCCCCCGTGGCAGAAAATCAGCACCCCGCCTTCCTTAGCTCCCCCCCCCCCCCCCACCCCGGAACCCGTCCAGAGGAGAAGCCTCGGTTGGACGGCGGGATAATTGACCGCCGCACACGGCGATCCGTCTCGCTGGGAGACCCAGAATTCCGCGGGAGACGGACGTCGATTAGCCCTGCGCTGTTTACTGATGTAATAGTGATGCTCAGTCTGCAGATAGACCAGCAGCAGAGCCACCTGACCATGTGACCATGGCTAGCCGCACTGAACTCTTGACCCCGTCCCTATATGCCTCTTATAATTCCGTGAGTTCAGAAGGCTATTGTACGCGAGTAAATGTTGTGCATGCGTCCATGTGCGCTTGTGAGTGTGTTTACGCGTGCGTTTTGCACGTGTGTGTATAAGCACGTGTGTGTATATGCGTGCTTGTGTGTGTCTTTGCGTTTCCTTGTGTATGTTTGCTATGCGTGCTTGTGTGTGTGTCTACGCGTGCGTGTGTGTCTGCGTGCTTGTGTGTGTATTTATGCGTGTTTGTGTATGTGTGTGCATGCGTGCTTTTGTGAGTGTTTTTTTGAAAGTGTTTGAACATGTGTCCGCATACTTGCGTTTGTGTATGTGCATGCGTGTGTGCGTGTATGTGCATGCGTGTGTGTGCGTGTGCGTGTGTGTGTATGTGCATGCGTGTGTGCGTGCGTGTGTGTGTGTGTATGTGCATGCGTGTGTGCGTGCGTGCGTGTGAATGTGTGTTTGGGGGGCTGTATTGGGTTGCCAGGCTTTTGGGGCCAGAATGAGCTCTCGCTATGGAAACGCTGGGGCCGCTTAGGTGGCGGGTGAAGGTGCGAGCATCTCAGACTGAAAGAAAACAGTTCGGCCTCTTAATTACGCCGCCTTCTTTCGTCTGCCTGTGGATAGCAGCGAACGCAGCGAGGGCCGTAATGAATGGCTGCCACAGACTCGCACAGGATAGCCTGTTGCGTGCGTCGGGTGATGTCACGTTGCATTGTATTGCAGGCTTATGAGCAGCCTTTAACCCTTTAAGGTGTAAGATCACAAATATGTGATTAGAATGTTCTTAACTGAACATTCTAATGCTGATGTAACAATCGCTGGTGGAAAGCAACGGAGTTCTAGAACACTGGCTTAGAATTTTGAAAAGCAAAAAAAAAAACATTCTGAAAAAACCTGCTCATCCGGTGGACTGGACTGGAGAGGGAAATGAAGGAGAGGAAGGGGAGGAGCTTACCGAGCGAAAGGCCGCCGCAACGAGGTTCGCTGGAAACAAGTTCCTGGGTGAGGAAAAAAAAGGGAAGAGACGTGAAGCGAAACAGCAGCGCTGTTACCAAGACGACCCCGCCACCTACCTCAGCAACACCTTCTCACAGTCACTCCATCAAAAGAAGGGGTTGCATTTCTGTCTCAGTTCTAAATATATACGATGTGTGCTCTTATTTGAGCCCTTTGGGTTAAAACCAGAGCCACGTAGATTTCTTACCATTGGGGAGTAATTTCTCGCCACCGAGTAATTGTCTTGGGATTTTGTTTTTTTTTGCCTCATTTGCAAGCTTTTTTGGGGGTTCAAGCCTGGTTTTTTTTGCCAAATTTTCTTTTTTATTTCAACTATAAAGTGACTTTGTGACAGTGTCTCTGTAAAAAGCACTATACAAATCAAGTTGAATTGAATTAAAGAATTTCGTGACTGCACTCGTAAAAAAAACCATCCACATTCAAAATGCTTTCAGCAAATAAGAGGTTATAGCTTCAGCTTCACTGAAAAGAAAATGATGTTGTACTTCTACTCACAAACATGAATATGCCAATATGAACGCACCTGGACGGAAGAGTGAATGTGGGAATGTGCCGTAACAATGAGGTCAGTGCTGTGGCAAGACTTGGATTGCACCAGCGTTGCAACTCCCAGTAGTGTACAGCGGGTCAGGTTGAAGGCAAGGCCAGGGATAGCGCCAGGTTCTGGGGTCACGCACAGTGACCTCACAGCGAGGTGAACGGGTTAATTGCAGGGGCCGCTCACCCCTCCTTTAGTTTTCTGCTTGAACCCACTGAGTCCAATCTCAGTAAACACACCTGCAGATATAGCTTCCCTGATCTCTGACCCCAGAGGTTACCAAGGGAACCGTGACACCCTGGTCAGCTTTTACCAGTACGTTATCAATTAAACTATGATGCACTGCGGAGTAAAGACGTTTTTTTTCAGTAATAATGGCTTGAAAGATACTGTTTATTTTTGGGATGGTACAGCACAATTTTTTCTGTATTCTGGTCACACTATTTGAATGAATTACTCTACTGCACACAACCATTTATGTTCGTGGATTAACATATAAATAAATGGTGCATATGAAACTAAGCATATATCATATATGAAGAGGAGCACAACACACAGATTTATAATCACACTATAACTGTTTTTGTTTTTGTTTTGTTTTTATATTTATTTACTCTGTAGTGCCTTGGGATTGGTCCCAATGAATAAGCTTAATGTATTATTATTATTATTATTATTATTTACCTTCACTTTTATTCTGTGAAATGCAATGTGACTTGATATTTAATTAGTCACTTTGGCTCAAAGCATCTGCTAAACGACTTCATTTTAAATAGTATATTTCCACTAAAGAAAATTTACATGGCCTTTTAGCGCCCCCCCTTACCCAGGTCACAGGATCTACTGATCATGTCACATGACACAGAAGCGGGGACTTATTCTGCAGGATTAAGCCGGGTTTACGTAACTGCATTCATTTATTATTTTTAAAAGGCTACGTAAGGTGGATTTACGTCCCTCGTTAAATAAGGTGCAGAATGTTTATTAGGCGGCTGAAATCACAAGGGGACCAGGCAGTCACACGTATCATTTACTGGTGTTTTACCATGATTCCACCATACTGCTTAAGCCTCCCCTCTGTCGGTTGCCATGCAAAAGGTCAATTTCACAGGTAAATCTAATTACATAATGATATTGCATGCATACTGATTAAACAAGGAATAAATATAAATGGCACCATATTTAACTAGATTTACTCAATCAACTACATCAGCAGCCTCACAAGGTCCATTTCTGAGTGTCTGTCACCTCCAACCAAGACATTAGGTTTCCATGGGTTTCATTTCCCATAACTCTACTACGTTAATTTACAAGTAGCTACAAATCCAAAACAAATTTCCAATTCTGGCACGGAAATAGATGACTGCAATACTTATATTCTATTTCCCGATTTCTGTGATTTGGTGGCAATGAACCGGCACGTGGGTCTCCTGGCTCTGACAGCGCTGCTATTCTTGGTAGGGGAAACACATTTGCGGAAGTGTGTATCGTTACCTCTGGCCCTTCAAGCAGACAACAATGTGCTAATGTGATTATAGCTGCGAGGTTTCCCCTCAAACACTGACAGCTGACATTGTGTGAAAACATGTAAAGCACCTAAAATCGCCTTTCCCTGAAGAGGCAACAATGACCTTATTTGATCCATGAACATAAATTAACACAGTATGGTTCTTGAAAATTGAACCCAAGGACCCAATGTCTTGGTTGGAGATGATAAATAGTCACAATAAATAATGGATTTTAACATGAGCAGTAAAAAAGCTTTGATGTGATATTTTTTAGTAGGCCTACTTGATCTAGTAGCCTATATTAAGTGTCATTTTAAAAGACCTGGAAAGATAAACTGACCACTGACTGTGTTAATTTAATAAGAATTCAAATTAATGTCTATTTTAAGGAAGTGTTAAAGCACACTTAATGAAAATAAATGACTAATTTAATGGTGCATGTCTGTAAGGATCCATTGTCATTGCAAGCCTTGCCACAGCGCACAACATTGCGCATATTTTATGTTGGAGGGTACAAACACAGTATCAACTCATAAAAAGCCCCAGTTGTGCCTGGCTAAGGACTCCTTATCCCTAGCACAAGAAACAGCGTTACGCTAATTTATTCCCTATTCACAGAAGTGCATCTCATTTGACAAGTTTTCACAAAGACTGCATGTAAGCAGAAGTCGCGCACGTTACCTGGCGAGATCTAAAAACGAGTCCGCGGTTTGTTTGTTGGTAGTGACTCTTTCCAAACCCAGTGTATTGGTGTTGAGCGCCCCTGCACCAACTCCCGGTTTGATAATCAAAGCAAGTGCTACGGCGATGGCCGAGGCGATGAGGGTGGTCACGAAAAAGTAGGACACGGCAATTCCGCCGAGCTTGCCCAAGGACCGGGTGTCTAGGCTAGCTGCCCCGGAGACCAAGCTGCAAACAACCAGGGGGAGGATGACCATTCTCAACATCCTTAGTAAAATCTCTCCGGGAAAGGCGAAGTAAGTCATCTGTACCCGAGTTAGGTGCATATTCCTGACCATCATACCGAGTCCGGCGCCCGCCAAAACCCCAGAAACTGTTAGTATCACCAATATATTCTTTTTTAAAAACACCAAGAACTTCGCTTTGCAGGTTTTCGGTTCGTCTCTGGTTGTAACTTTACTAATGGCGATGGAAGACGGGCACTCGGGCACAGAGTTTCCGTTGATTCCGCTTTTCTTCTCCATCTCTGTTGGCGTAAAAGCGCACAAGCCAAGTTTATAAAAATAAAATATGGGGTCGTTCTGCACGGTGGTTCATCGAACCACTCCAACGCCTTGCATAAGAAAAGTCTGTCAATTTTAATACTCCTTTGAGGGAACGATTTTCTCCACCGATAAGGGCATAGCCTACGCGAATGGACTCGTAGAGCATGCGCGTAATTCCCGGTGCACTTGGGTCACCTTCCAAAAATTACGCAACAAATTGACGATGCATCTGTACTACATTTCAGAAAATCGATTTGACAAATCTAGGCTTACTCCAAGTTATCAAACTTTAATTGATGCGAATATCCTTGTCGGGTTTATTCTGTCAGTGTAGGGCCTACGTACATGTTTAAACTTTAAATTAAGCTACTCCATTACATAGAATTGCAGTCAATTGTACAACGCGGCATTTCTGTTTCATGTTGCCTACCACATTTATGCAAACAAATCAGCACAGACCAAGGTACACGGGTGCCGGCTGTACAAACTTATTTCCCCTGGTGCTTAAACTAGAACAACATACCTGAACATTCCAGAGCTACTGAGATATTTGACCTATTTAAATTAACACTAGTTTACACTTAATAACGGGGTCTCCCTGCAGCTGCCCCAGTGTAAACTAATGTCTATGGAGAAAAAGCATGTTGTTGCACAGGCTCTCAACCGTGGACTGCAATTCAGAAGAAAGAAAAAACTCCATCAGGGATTTGTAAGGCTGTAGCTACTAAAAGCATTGCTGTCTTTTTAAACTTTGAATGTAGTCTATGTTTTCTTTGTTTTATTGTGTCATTCCCGTCCTCTAAGTCCCTTTGTAGTCCTTTGTAATTGTTCTGAATCTGCAGTGAAGGAACACTCCTGGGTTAGGTGAGCCTGCACTAAAGGGCTGTATGTGCCAGAAAGTGTTGTAAGTTTGTAGTCCATCAGGCATTGTGATCAAGCATAGAGTGGACGCAAAAGTATTCAGATATGAAACTGGTGTGGAATAATACAATATGTTTGCAGGTAATACAGTGGTTTTGTATTAAATTCATATTTTTTCAATAATAAGCATCTTTTACAATCACTAAATGTTACACTTGTTATTCTGTCTGCATGCAGAATCATTATTGTTTTGGTAGCACCTTGGCTCATTTGATTGAGCATAACTTATTAGTTATTTTTTGCCTTTTATAGGTCCCTGGTCCATTTTTTACTCTTTTTCTAAATTCCATCGTATTCATTACAAATGACCAATAAACCTTGAACATGATTTTGAACATAGATGCACCTGTGATGTCAGACTATTTTAGCTAAAGATTCTTGCCCTTTAAGAACCTGTGAGTTTCACCATTCATCTGTGTTTTCAAATGATTCCTAACCCAATTTTGTACTTCACAGGAATATAAAGTATGGAGTAAATTTTCCAATGAATGGTGACACCTTTGTCCCTGTCTATAGATGTGAAAAATGTAATTGCTCATTGTCAAATAAAAAAAATAAAAAAATGTTGCATTCAGTACATTTCATTTTCAATATCAATGGAATGGCCATCACACTTCATCATCACACTTCAAGTTAGTGACATTTCTGTCAAGATAACTCACATATTTAATATATGAATGAATATATAATATTTTGGTTTGGCGCTGAATGCATCTGCTCTAGGTACGTCAGGTGCATGCCTATCAAACAGGGAGCACAGCACATCTCCCCTACTAAACAGGAGATACTGTATACACCAAAACCCCCCATGTACATAGAATCAGATCCAAACAACAGGTGGAGGCTGGGGTGGTGGAGGGTGAGCAGCAAAATATATATTTTTTTAGAACAAGAAGCAGCGAAACAAGAGCAGCGCAGCCAAAGCAGTATGGGAGAGATCCGAGTCTCACTTTTAAACAAGAGCAGCACAGGCTAAAGCAATATGGGAGAGATCTGAGTCTCACTTTTAAACAACAGCAGCACAGGCTAAAGCAATATGGGAGAGATCCGAGTCTCACTTTTAAACAACAGCAGCACAGGCTAAAGCAGTATGGGAGAGATCTGAGTCTCACTTTTAAACAAGAGCAGCACAGGCTAAAGCAATATGGGAGAGATCTGAGTCCTCACTTTTAAACAAGAGCAGCACAGGCTAAAGCAGTATGGGAGAGATCTGAGTCTCGCTTTTAAACAAGAGCAGCACAGGCTAAAGCAGTATGGGAGAGATCTGAGTCTCACTTTTAAACAAGAGCAGCACAGGCTAAAGCAGTATGGGAGAGATCTGAGTCTCGCTTTTAAACAAGAGCAGCACAGGCTAAAGCGATATGGGAGAGATCTGAGTCTCACTTTTAAAAGGGCCACTCCATTAGTGATGTGTGCAAGTGATTGGTTGAGTATGAGAACATGCGAGTTATTTGACACAACGTGCTGCAGGTCATTGGTTCTGCTGGAGGGTGGAAAGCAGGGGCTTGATGGACTCAGGATCCTTTAGGTCAGTTGTGGGTTGTGCGGGCATGAAGAGGCGTGCGTTTGTCAGGAATTAAACAATGCCTGGTTCAGGTCCCTCCCTGTGCCGTGGTAGTGCTGCTTTATACTGCATAATGCCACCTTTATGTTGCATATACTCTACTCTCTAAGGACAACTTGAACCTATGCAGACATGAATGGTACTTGTTCCCTGTGTTTGTTATAGTTTATAATAGTATTTATAATAGAATTATAGTATAGCTGATTTACCCACAGCTTACTGTGAACTACATTCAATGTCCATTACTAGGGATAGCTGCTACGTTATGTGAAGGATGTGCTTTGTCTTATCTGTTCTGTAGTTACTTCGATTACCTTTCTGTATGCACTTATTGTATGTCGCTTTGGATAAAAGTGTCTGCTAAATGACTGTAATGTAATGTAATGTAATAAAAAACCTTCCTTTCAAAATGGTGGACTTTGTCTCAGTCCTGGCTGATGTTTTATCAAGAGCAGCACTGAATCATGTTTATGCTCCAGGTGCAAGGTTCTTTATAGGGTGAAGAAATCGCTGATACAACCTTTAAGGTGAACAGCACGCCCCCGCACGCGCGCACACGCGCACACACGCACACACACACACACACACACAAACCCTGTTGCCCACCAGCAGCCAATCAAAATGGTCATTTTTATGAACTGCCTTAGGTATTAACAATCATATTCTGGGACTCAAGGATCACCCGGAATACCGGAATTGTATGATGTGTGTGGTTAATGTAGTCCATTGCGACAATAAATGTTGTAGTTTTCTCTGCACCAATATAGAACAACGTTCACATTTTGCCTCTAAATACAGAGTAAAATGATGATTTACATATAGTAGTAGTCAAAGTATTTTGCCCCTGACGGCGATTCAATGGGCAAGTACATGCAATCCACTACCCGAGTGAGTAGTCCTATTTAACCACTGAAAATATCCTACCTATGATGGACAAAGATATATAAAACACAAAGTCAACTCCAGGACGTGGCAAATATGGAAAAGATTTTTAAGTGGCACGTAAACTTTTCACATGGATCCTCAACTCTTATTCAACTTTGTTCGGGTTCTTCTCTGCCTCGGAAGCCTTGCGCCAAAAACGCCTCACGCGAAGTATAGCCTACTGCACCCCACTGGAGAAATAAAGCAATTCTGTGCATACCCGAGCGGCCACTTGATGTTTGGAACATAGACAATCTCTCGGTATTACAGCTAATGAAAATAACCGTTAAAATAGAGGGAGAACAAGAGAGAAGAAGGCCTCGAGTTACAGACATGTTATTGATGATAACATTATGGTAAGTATATGCCACGTTTAGGCTACACGTTCAATTAAGACATTTCACGAGTTATTCGGTATACACTTACGAAAGCACTATTAGCCTGTTTATGTGGGACAACACGTTTTGGAAAGAACAAAGACCTGAAAATATTGTGAAACAGTATTGCGCAATGTCTCTGTGGTCAAATTGTTTCACCACTAGAGTGCATCCTTTCAACAGTAAAACGGCGATGGAAAAAAAATTATGGAAAAGACGTCGAAAATTTTGTAAGTTTCGATTTCTGCCAGGTGATGCCTCTTTATTATTCCGTCATAAATATTTATTATTGGGAATTGTCTGCTGCACCATTACATTATTAATTATTCCGTTTTCATCGCGTAGCCTACTTTAATTATCTCAATAAATAATACAGTTATGTATGAAGGTATTGAATAAGCCATTGCACAATGACAGATGAATGCTATGCATACTTTGAAGACTAGAGGGCGCTAGATACAAAAGCTTTACCCAGAAGTTAATACAGCGTGTTTTTCTTCATGGGTTTTATGTCAACTTGAATTGGTAAAAAAAAAAGAAAAACACCAGCGTGAGCACGAAACGATTATGACACTGAAAACAAAATCTGGAAAAGGGTGGATTAATAACGTTTTCATACAGGTTCAAGTAAGTTCAATTCAATTAATTTTATTTGTTCAGATCTTTTCACAAAGGACAAGGCCCCTGTAAGCAAGCCAGGGGCGATAGCAACAGATAGGAGTCTCCAAATTCTTAAAAGAGACCTTACTTCAGTTTCATGTTTACTGTAATGGGTTAATATTTCAGTATTTCGGTTCAAGTGTATAGCACGGTTCAGTCAGCAGCTCCAATATAAAACTGAATAGTTGTTATTTTGTTGTGCGGACGACCAACAGCACACTTTCACTTTTGCCGTTACCTCTCCCGGGAACTCCAGTCCCTTTCTGTTTTGTTAAGGGGTGGGCAAGGAGAGCGAAGTCTGTGTCTGGATTTCATGCCAACTTGTGCACTTAATTACTTAATCAACCTGATTACGCGTTCTGACCTTTCAGCTTAATTTCTGTATAAGCTTATGAATGACAGCTAAAGACTGTTCTTGTGACCCTATATGAAATGTTTACAACGATTTAATCTCCACGTGAACCGACATTGATGTATACAGCTACTTAGCGAATTGAGCCAGGATAACTGGTGGAAACAAAAAACTCCTTACACCACACAGGCCCTTCGGGAACAGAACTACCAAAACACTGATCTTTTTTTCATTTATAATATTGCAAAAACCACAAATTTATTATGAGTCAAATACTTACTAAAAAAATTTAGTAACCCAAAGTGTGCTTGAAAATAAAAACAATCTGATGTGATTGTCGTCTAACACCTAGCATTGACGCAATGAAACATACAGGTATGGGAGGCGGGTTTAGGTGTGTGTGTGGGGGGGGGGGGGGGGGGGGGGGTTAGCTGATGGTGCAACATATGAAATATAATTTCAGTTCATAGCTCTGAATAAGCAGCATAAGCAGCATGGGAGAATGCTTGCTGCACCACCTTGAAATCAGCTGTCAGATTAATGACTGTGTAACACTTACACCATTTCCACACCCTGTCAGTACACACACTCCTTCAGCTATGCACACACACACATACAAACACACAAAAACACATGCACACACACACAAGCATACAAGCATATGCACACACAAACCCTATACAGACACGTACACACACACAAAACCATATGCACACTTATACACACAAACACACACACACACACACACACAAAGCCATATGCACACATATACACACACAAACACATACACACACACACACACACACACACACATATGCACACAACAAACCCTATACACACACAGACACGTACACACACACAAAACATACGCACACACGCAAACACATAAACACACACAAACATGCAATACACGCACACACACACATTATGCACACGCACGCACACACACACACACACACACACACACACACACACACACACACACAAACATGTTGCTTGAAGTGATATTGCCACTCTGCAATTCCACAGTCTTTACCCCAGATTAACACTGATTAGTCTGTACCTATAGCACATCTAGTTTCCTCATTGCCGAATTCTTATCACGCATGTATATTTCCCGCTCTACCTTCGCACTCTTGCTCAAAATATGCATCTTTTGAGCAGTGGAAGTGCAGCTTTCTAGTTCCCTCTGTGCTGAACAGATTTTATTTGTAGCAAAACAGCAATAATATAAATGAACTAGAAATGGCACTCAGAGAGATGCTACACCCGTGCGTGTGCTAATCTGAACGTAATATGCATGGGGCTAAAATCTTGATCTTGCACTGTGAAGGCAGGCATTGACCTATTAGGAAGAAAATTGAAGATTCAGGTCATTGTCCAAACATTTCCACAAAGTTTCATCACAATCGGAGTAGAATTGTTTGAGTTATGGATGATAGGGAGACCAACACAGACAGACAGACACACGCACACAGACAGGAGCGAAAACAAACCCCCTGCTTGTGCTACACCTGCGCGGGTGTTAATAAATAGTCCTAGTACTTATGTGGAACCTATATAAACCTAAAGGACCACTTGCACCTATCTTCTTCTCCTGTTCGACAAGTATGCACCAAACGTGTAACTAGGCCAGCCTGTGTGGATTGTGGGATTGGCAATACAGAGACATAGACTGAATACAATTTGCTATGTTGTGCCACTTTAATCTTAAGCATCATGTCTGAAAATGGCTTGTTTTTACAAAAGACAAGAACAAGGGCACAGCGGGTGGTTGTATTGGCAATTTGAAGTTAGCTGAACTCCCACTGCGATCATAAGGTGTTTTGTGCCACATAATCACTCAAAATCTTTCTCAAAACTTTGATTCATTTTCTTAAGTTTGCATCTAAACAAGGAGGGCAAACCAAGTTTACTGAGGCAACAGTTAGATGACATATAGACCGGTGTGCACCTGCACATTGTGGGACCTCTTCTAAATTACATAAGAGAATCAAAATTTAAATTGTAATTCATTTAAATTGGAACACCGCATTGTCTTTATATATAGGCTTCAATTTCCGTTTTATATAAGCCTATCCGTTTTATAATACGAGAAACACAACCTAATGCTGGAATTATCCTCCTGTCTCTCTCAGTCGAGTGTCACGACGTTCCGGCCAGCCTACATAGCAACGTCCCGATTTAGTCATACTGTCTGGATCACTCTCTCGCCCACCTACAGACATCAACGTGTAAATGAGTTGGATATCTATGCATGGTGCTACGTATTCTTCAGACGTAATATATTAATTACAAATTAGCATGTGCTCTTATCTCAGTGAGCGGAAACCTCTTGCTCTCGTGACATAAACCAAAACAATGGAGTAGGCTATATAGCCTCGAGGAGCTGAGCGTGACTCCTGGGTCTTTTACAGCAAGACTGAGCTTTTATTTTACGGAGCACAGATAGGCTCGCGACTGTAAATACGGTATCATTGGCTCACCATCCCATTGGTCTGTGGCTCGAGAGTAGGCGGGACTCGGCGCTGTGACTCACCGCACGACCCATCAATCAAGTTAAATGTCTTGATCTTGCAGCCGGGGACTCGACTCCATGGTCGTGTGTGTGTGTATGTGTGTATGTGTGTGTTTTGCAAGGACTTGTTACATTGTGCAGATATGAGCCAGTGATCTCACTTCCGACGGCGGACCAGCTGAAGGAAATTCTGAAAGTGTCAAGTGGTAGTGTAGCCTACTTTGACTGATGAGTTCTTCGTCGATGATGTCGGTTGACAGCTTAAGTTGTGTTTTTAGATTTCGTTTCATTTTAACGTTTTCTGTATAATTACTGTGTAGGCTATATCCGGACTGGACAGGGTGAGTGTTGCCATCTGTTTTACACTAAGGTTTTACACCACACTGGGCTGTGGGACGGGACGGTTCCAACAGCGGGGTTTAGTCTGTCGCCAGCTAACTGTTGTCAGTTAGCGGGTGAATTCCTGCTTTGAATTGTACGCAGTTGGCTAACGTTACTGACCGTGAACTTAAAACAGCCTACTTTTGAGAAGGCATGCATGCAACTTCAACGACATGCAATGCGAAAATATTTACGATTGATGGATAATTGGCAACTATCTATAGCGAATTACGCATTCAGACTGTTCGCTACGATTTGGGTTTCATACAACGAACATAGGCTTGCCTAGCCTACTTCGTAACGCGTCTTAGCGTTGAGTTTTGAACTGTCAAAATTAGCTGGGTTGGACTATTGCTAGATAAATAGCATTTTATTGGTTTTAGTAGCGTGGTTTTGGTCTCTCTTGTTAAATAGGCTGTTATCATTTTTATTTTTTATTTTTTCGTTGTTTGCCTTCAGCCACCAACTGTTATAGGCTATCCTATTGTGTAGCTGCCCCATCAATACTTTGATGTCATCAATTAGCAACATGCACCGTTGCTACCACATCCTACATGCTAATGTTGAATAGTGTCTAGTGTGATTATAACTAAAGTGCAGGCAATTCATCAGCATAAATAGTGATTGGCATCTTGCTCGCGGCACAATGACAGCAGCATGTGTCAAATATCCATTACTGAAGTTACGGCTCAAAGCAGTCGTCACATAATCGATTGCTGCTACACATCAGATTGTCGATTGAAATAGTATTTCGAACTTTGGTTGACCCCTTGGGTTTATAAATTTGCGGATTTTAAAACACGACCGAACTGGACCGAAGTAACCGCGCCTCTGGTTATTTGACAAACCAGTCTGATCCCTCCTCTGTGCGAGAGCTTCCCGATGACTGTGGCCTGCTGGTGTTTTAACGTGTCTTGCGAGTGTGTTGAAATTTTAGGCAGTTGATTTGATCTCAGGCGACCGGGTCCTCTTTGATGTCCCTTTGTAATTAGACCAAGAAAAACCGTCCAGAATCAGTATTTATTAGTTGTGTGAGAAGGTGAGGTCTCTACAGCACATTTATTTATGTATGTATTTAGCTACTAGAACTAGGATCATCTGTAGCCAAACTCTGTCTGGGGAAAAAAACATTTTTAAATTATTCATTTTACAATTTGAGAGGATGGCCATACTGATAAAAAGTAGTGGTCGCACAGCTACCTGTCTATGTGGAGAAAATCTGGCTGGGCGTAGCCTAACCCAGAACATTTCAGTCCTTGACCCCCAGATTCCCAGGAAAATAACTGAAAGTGCGGCTTTGCAGCCAGGCTGTCCGTGGTCAGGTGGCTCGGGAAAGCACCCCACCCCTCTCCCACAGGTGCAAGGACAGTTTACTGTGCATGGTTTTTGGTCCAAACGGCTCTGCTGGGGCCTGTCAGTGCAGGATTAGACAGGCACTTCTAATTTTGCTGTTAATCCAGATTAAGGCTCTGTTTGTGTCTGTGTGGAGATGCTGTGGCAAGGAGACACCTAGACAGTGTCTAAATTAAGACTTCCAAGATGATAACCACACAGTAGTTCGCCGCTGTTTCAGCCTCTTGCTGTAAAGACCTCTTTCTGCCATATATCGGTGGTTCATTTTGGATACATTGTGTAAGGAATAGGATAAAAAAATAAAAAATATATATTTTTAAAACTTTGTTTAACCAGGAAGCCTCATTAAGATTTTTTTTTTAAATTAAAAAATGTAATTAAAAAAAATTTATTTTGAAGAGAGATCTGACCAAGTCAGCAGCAGTATACAAAAACCTTCAGTTAAGAACACTAGAAACACAGCTATGATTGAAAATACAAAGAAGGAAAAAAAGGATTTAGAAATTAATATCGTTACACATGTCCAGTGGAACTTCTACAGGTTCTGAGTATGTAAATTTAGCATAGGAGTGATATTTACTCTTGTAGTTCATTAAAATGTTTGATGCAAAGATTTGACCACGGAGGTCTTCATTTGGTCAAATTCCTCATTCAGGCTAATGAGCAACACTTTTGACTTACTTTGCATAAAACAAAACGCCCCCCCCCCCCCATTTTCTTTCCACGAATTAGAATTTTGGCCAATAATGGGACGTGGAGTTGGCATTGTGCTACCCACACAAGGAACTCCAGACAGCTGGAAGGCATGCATTGCTTAATGCTAGCATGGGAAAAACAAAGGCATCGGTGTCTCACGCTGACTCCTGCTCATAATTGGCTAATGAAATAGTCCATTCTCAAAACAGGGAGGGGTTGGCAAAAAAGGCCTAGCCTGTGGTCAAGGTGAGTGCCTTTGGGGAGCCCCTGGTTTTGCACCCCAAGTTTTTCTATGCTAACATGAAGAAAATCATTGAACAAGTTTTTATTAAATCTTAATTTATTTTTATTTTTTTTAAATTTGGGGGGGGGGGGGGGATTCTTATCAATAATTACAGTTATTGTTCTCACAAGACACTGATTACAATGAGAAAAAAAAATGGAGGACTTACTAATACATTTGACTGCAGGGTCAAGAATAATTTATTGTGTGGAATGCAAGCAATTGCAATTAATAAGGCAACCGCTGCAAGTTCTTAAAAGCATGCTTTTTTTTGTCAGTAAATGGCTTTTAAAAAAAAAAATCACTTTTAAAGAATTATTGGCTATCCTGAGAATGCCGTTGTCAGCCTTTCTGCAGCACCCCTATGCATATGAAGTTGCATATATTCATATCTCTGCAGAGCGTATGCGACTATGCGTACCTCAGATATTATAAAAGAAAATGCCCTAAAGACCATTTTTATTTGCCTACCAACCACCCGTATCCAAGTTGACTTACAGGTTCACCGTTTCTATGCATTATCAGCGCACATAGCTGGATATTTATAGGTTTGAAACTGTGCGCATTGCTGTCTTTTAAACATGAATGTGGAGCAAATTTCCTGTATTCGGACAATAGTATTTCATAACATGTCCATGATTTATCTCGTGATACGCATAAAGTAATTCATCAACTTCTGTCTAATTTTGTCCAATTTGTTTAAGCGGGCAAGATGACTCCTACCCCTCAACCCCCCCCAACCCCCAAGCGAGTTTTCATACGTCCGTTGCGCACACTCAAATTAGCGGGGGGAAAAAAAGGTCTTTGGATGATTCTCAATAAGCGTTGGACTCTTGGGTAATGAAGTCCATTACTCACCTTTGTCAGTGTGTTTGTAAACAGCTGTGTTAGTGTGCTGCGTTTGCTGTTTCTCTGTGTAATATATCCCCCATTTTAATTAAAATGGGCGAGGAGTGTCAGGTCTGGCCCGTTATAGGGTAGTAATCGGAACAGATACGTGGTTTGCCGTGCCTGTGTGGTGGACGTTGGTGGCTTGGTCCTCTTTGGCTTATGCATGCACAGATGATTTGACCTTGCTTGCTGTGGAATTGTGCATACCTCGGTGGGGTAGTGGTACGACCCGTCCCTGGCTGAGGCTAGCTGTGGAATTGTGCATACCTCGGTGGGGGTAGTGGTACGACCCGTCCCTGGCTGAGGCTAGCTGTAATTGCCCATCTCCAGGGTAGTGGTACAATCTAGATTCGATACCCAACTTTGGGGCTTGTCTATGCACTGGGACATTGGTTTAGAACAGGGGTCTTTGAACTGTAGGGGGGTGCGTAGCCAGACTCGATTGGCAATGATTTGATTTGAGAAAATATTTCTGAATATAAAACCAATATATATATAATATTTTTTGGGTGGGGGTCCCTGCCCTGGATCAGAAAAAGTGGGGAAACCCCCGCTGCGCACTAGGACAGTACCTTCACAGGATGGACCCCCCAGCAAGACCTTGATACCTTTGACAGGAGCTTGACTGTGGTGTTTTCACCTGGTCTGCTCCTCACCTGGGCTGTTGCGTCTGGATTTGACTCATGTTTTTATTTTTTATTTTTACCTTTATTAAAATATTAGTCAAATCCAGACGTAACAGCCCAGGTGAGGAGCAGAACAGGTATGTATACTGATGTGCTGGGTTCATTTTCCATGGGAAGGACTGCAGCTCGCTTCAGCTATAACGGGTGCAACCGATAAAATGGGACAGTGCAAACACAGCTGTTGCTTTAAAAGTCGGGGAACTAATATTTTACGGGGGCCAGCTTTTGGGAAATCTACTATTTCGGGCACCGTGTTTAGTGCACCTACAATTGTGTGCTTTCATTCATTCCAATTCTATTTTCAGGACTGCTTTCTAGTTTTTCTTTGAAGTGAACTGCCTCGGGGTTATAGATATCCGCAAGCATTGTAGTGCAGTTAAAATCTGTGCGAATCTCTCCAAATCTCATTGGCATTAAATAACGTTTATTATGAATTTTACTGTAAAGTTGCCTGTGATAGATGGCTGGATTGATAGAAGTTGCTGAGATAATACGCCTGGGGTCTTGGATTGGCATGTCAAAATCTTTACTGCAATTATCAAGCTGCCAGGGATCTTGAGTCATAGACAGCAGAAATGTGTTCTGCGCTTGTATTGTATGGACACATTCCCTTGTAACAAAATTTTTGTGAATACAAATTATTATTTTTTTTTATTATGAATGAAATGATATAAATGAGTTCAAATGAATATGTGAATCAGCAGAGATCAGAGTGGATTATGAGCACAGTTCCTTCAGAAAGATTAGTGAACCCAGTTTAATTTCAGTGATATCCGTGTTTGCTCAGTAGTTTTCAGAATTGTAATTTCTGGTGTTCCCAGTGATGGAACGGAGTAACACATTCTGTAGCTTCTTTAGTTAGTACATCCCCCTTTTAAAGTCGGACGCACATGCACACAACACACCAGACTTACTCATTCCTTGGACTCTTGAAACTTGACCGCCATTTTGGCGCCGGTTGGAAAGCCACTCTGTAATCAGGTTTGCTACGCTAGGCAGGCCTGCTACTGCATGCTTTACAATCGTCACATAAGCACAATGCATGTACCGCTACACAAGATAAAGCCTTTGTGTGCTTAGTCTGGTTATAAAAACTAATACATGTCCCTGCAGCTTCCATAAACCGCCATATAGTTTGTTCAATGTTCATGTTTATGCTAAGGGCCTCAAATTGTATAAATTGCCAGTTGAAAGATTTAGCCGGACGCCGTCGGCCGTAAGCTTGGCCGCTTCGCTGGCGATGGCGTCTCCGTGTAGCGCAGGTACGTGAGCTGCCGGCGGTCTCTCCCGCCATCTACGCTCTCCAGGTGAGCTCTGGGCTCCCACAACACTTAACCTCAATCTGACCTGCATTTACGGAGGGAAGGTCTTTCTCTTATTCCTCTCTCTCTATCTCTAT
>CM056379.1:109405414-109432914 GCA_029718625.1 Synaphobranchus kaupii | reverse complement strand
AACACTTGTAAACGTTACACTAATGCTAACACTTATAAACGTTTACACTCACGCTAACATTTACGCTAGCACTGACACATACACATTTACACTCACGCTAACACTTGTAACCGTTTAGCGGCAACTGCCGTTTCCCTACAGCGCTTCCCTGCTCCACCGCTGAACGTTTCCAGCATTCTGAAACGCCTGCTGCTAAGAATAAACTGTGATGTCATCGCTTCAGCGTATCGATCAGCCTGCTATGCGGGGATATTCTCCCGTTTTATTACAGGATAAACACCCCAGTCCCATTTTCTCTTCTTCTGTCTCATCAAAAAAATAACGTTTATTTTTACGAGCACATTCATTGAGGCCGATATACATAATATTATAAATTACATATGTTTTCTAAATTGATGTCTACATCAGGACTCCGTATGGCAATCGTAATACTGTAAACATATTATGTTTGCACAAAACAATAAAATACAAATGTACAATCGCAGTATCAAGGAGCCAAACATGTGAACTATGCCATACTACCATACATTTGGATGTGCTAATTAAACATTGGTCTGAGAAATACTTTGGTAGCAGTGTGAGTGTACTAGTCGCCTGTTCACCTCCTTGTCTCCTGTATTGTAGCTCCTTCTCTGCGGCTGAATCGCTGCCTCTGTACCAGGCTCTCTCATGTGCAGCACTTTATATCCCCTCCCCGTAGCCAGCGGGAGGCTCAACGTCGCGGCACCCCTCCGCTACAGACATATTAAGGAGGGGCGGGGCTGTGGTCTCACATCGCGTCTCCGTTTCACCTCGCCCTCAGAATCGGGCTCCTTCAATTATTTACTCCCAGAGGGGGAAAGACACAGCGGTAGGCCTGGGGGTGTCTCGGTGGCGTAACCTGTGGAGCGCCGTTTATATGCTCAACGCGAGCCGCGACGTCCGGCGGTTCAAATCCGACCATGTCTCTCCCTCTCTCTCGCTCCCCATTCTTCCTGTCTCTCTACACTGTGCTGTCCAATAAAAAAAGCTGACAAAGCCATAAAAATATATATTATATATGTATATATATATATATTTTTAATTTTCCCAATTTTGGTAGCCAATTTGATATGCAATCCATTCCCCCCGTGTAGCAACCGCTAGAGAATCGCCACTACAGCCCCTTTGTCCGGTAGCAGGAAAGAGGGCGCCACGTCCTCTTCAGGGCGCGACTCCTCGTGCTCCTAACTGTGAGTCCAGCTCCCCCAGGGCTGTCTTATGTGCGACGATTCCCTTCGAGTCCCCTCCCCCACCCTGGAGCAGCCGCCAATTGCCACTCCCTCAAGGCACCGGCCATACTCGGATCTGTCAGGACCGGGGATCGAGCCCCCGATCCTCTGGGCGCAGCCGCACAGACAGAAAGTCTGCGCCGTTGTCCGCTGCACCCACCGCGGTGCCCAAAAATATATTTTTTTAGAAAGCGGTGGGCCTAAATTTTTCAGGGGTCCCGGAGTGCACCCTGTGTTAATAACCGTTTCGGGGGACGCCCCTCGCACTTGCAGGAGGTGTTAAGGGTTGGAGACGGGGGTTAACGGAGCACCTGAGGGTACCTGGGGAAGGCAGAGGCGAGTTTCCCCCTCATCATTGTAAAGCGCTTTGAGTATCTAGAAAGGCGCTATATAAATGCCATGCATTATTATTATTATTATAGAGGCCGTAGCCCCGGGCGCTGGCCCAGCCAAAATTCTGGGCTGAGCAGCCTGTACTTAGCGGCTTACCCCACCCCACCCACCCACTCCGCCGGCACGCTGGCCCACCCTCCCGCCCATTGTAAGCCCCGCTCGTCGACATCTGGGCTCCCTGGTGTAATGGAGGCTGACCGGGCATCTCTGGTGCGGTGCCCGCTGGAATGGGCGTGTGCCAGGGCTGCCGAACAGAGACCTTCTCAGCCAGGGGCCGGGCCAGAAGAAAGGGAGCATTCTTCAGAGCTTGGCACGCTCCGCACCCCCCCCGCCCCCACCCCCCAAATTATATGAATGGAGTGCAGTAAAAGACGCTCCACCCTTATCATAAAGCTGTCTATTATGACACTGTCATAAACTGGCTCCTGGACGCCAGCTCTCAAACTTGTATTTTCACACAATGACTTATCTATTTTGCCGAAAAGGGCACATCTTGTGACTTTTTAACTTTTTAAAATTTTTATTAAATTTGTTTTGCTCTTTCTTTGGCGCCCTTGAAGATCGTGTTTTTTTTTTTTTTTAAAAGAGTGGGACAAAGACGACAGACGTGTTCAGCATGTAATTAGCGTGTGAGTGGGACATGTTGTGTATGTAATTACTGAGTGACCTGTTCCCTGTGTTTCTCTGTGTGGGTTGGACAAAATGACTCGATTTACACAGGAAAGCAGAGCTGCAGAAGGCCAGATTGACCCGGTCACTGGGAGAGAGCTGTAGTGGGCCGTAGTGGGCCAGATTGACCCGGTCACTGGGACAGAGCTGTAGTGGTCCAGGTTGACCCTGTCACTGGGAGAGAGCTGTAGTGGGCCAGATTGACCCGGTCACTGGGACAGAGCTGTAGTGGGCCGTAGTGGGCCAGATTGACCCGGTCACTGGGAGAGAGCTGTAGTGGGCCAGATTGACCCGGTCACTGGGAGAGAGCTGTAGTGGGCCAGATTGACCCGGTCACTGGGAGAGAGCTGTAGTGGGCCAGATTGACCCGGTTACTGGGACAGAGCTGTAGTGGGCCAGATTGACCCGGTCACTGAGAGAGAGCTGTAGTGGGCCAGATTGACCCGGTCACTGGGAGAGAGCTGTAGTGGGCCAGATTGACCCGGTTACTGGGACAGAGCTGTAGTGGGCCAGATTGACCCGGTCACTGGGAGAGAGCTGTAGTGGGCCAGATTGACCCGGTCACTGGGAGAGAGCTGTAGTGGGCCAGATTGACCCGGTCACTGGGAGAGAGCTGTAGTGGGCCAGATTGACCCGGTCACTGGGACAGAGCTGTAGTGGGCCAGATTGACCCGGTCACTGAGAGAGAGCTGTAGTGGGCCAGATTGACCCGATCACTGGGAGAGAGCTGTAGTGGGCCAGATTGACCCGGTCACTGGGACAGAGCTGTAGTGGGCCAGATTGACCCGGTCACTGGGAGAGAACTGTAGTGGGCCAGATTGACCCGGTTACTGGGAGTTTTGACGTTGGCGTGGCAGAGGGGGTGTCTGATCACCTGAAATGCTCTTGCTCCGCTTGGCGACACCACTGTTGTCCCATTGTTTGAGCCTCTGATTGAACATCAAGAACCCATGGCCACGTGGTGGGGGGTGCAGGCGGTGTGTGTGTGTGTGTGTGTGTGTGTGTGTGGCTGGGGGGGGGGGGGGTTGGGGCAGCAGGAGAACAGCCCGTCTGTCCTGTTCATGTCTGTGAAATTAAGGGGTTCAGGGCGGTTATGAAAGGGGGTTGAGGGGTTCACTGAGCTGCCTGCTGTTCGTCCCACAACGTTCGACCGGACCACCTTCGCTCCCGGCTGCCACTCACGTTCCCGCTCACATTCCCGCTCACATTCCCGCTCACATTCCCGCTCCCGTTCCTGCTCCCTCTGCTGCTCACATCCGTCCAGGAGGCAGGGATCTGATTTTCCCTCATTAATCGAAATAAAATAGTGAAACTGTCTGGCCCATTTCTTTTTCATGCCAGGAAAAAGAAGAAGGGACTTGGGTATGTCATACACACACACACACACACACACACACACACACATCAAGAGCTACTGGCCCCATTTCTGACAGTCAGGGTCTGAAAATCAGTATTTACTGAATGTACGGATTAATTTTCCATCAACACTAATATAGTCAGAGAGCATGAAGCAAGCGGCTGGTATGCTTGTCTATATTTTTATGTCAATGCATAAAGTATAAATGTATATGCTAACAGTTCTACTTTTGTTGGTGCTGTACCAGAAGAATAAGTACTGTAGGTAACAGGGCATTGAGATGAGATGTTTACTGATTGGATAGCTCACTGAAGGACGGGGTCCGGGATTCAATGTTCGTTTCTCCCTCTGTCTGTTTTTTGGGAACGCACACATAACCAGCAAAACGGCAGACAAAGGACTTGGTGTTTGTGCGTAGTGCGGAGTGGGGAGTGGAGGGGGGGGGGGGCTGTAGATACGGGTGTGGTGTGTGAGGAGGGATGCTGGACACGTTCGCTGACTTTATTGTTCTCTGTTGCCGGGGCGATTGGTGGGTGGGTGGTGGCCAGTTTGGGGAGGGCGGTTGTTTTATTTTTTGTTTTTTTTGGGAGGAGGGGGTAAGCTTGGGTAACAGCTGTGCAGTCCAATGCCTTTGACTTGCTCTGTTCCAGAAGCCCCCAAAGCAAGAGGGGGTAGAGCCCAAGGGCAGAGCGCTCTGTGAAGTTCGGGGCGGGGGGGGGGGGGGGGGGGTGAGAGGAGGAGAGGGAAGGAGTGAGAGAGAGAGGGGGAGGGCAGGAGAGGGGGTGACAGATTTGGGAACTGATTGAACGGACCATGAGTAAATCATTTTTGTTTGAAATTTTAATTTTTTTATTTTTTGGTTTATGCCCTCAGTGTCTGCCTGGGTTTTTTTTTAAACAAGCACCTCAAAGACCGGAGGGCTGCAGTGTCTGCTGGCTTTCAGTGTGTTTCAGCACTGTGCTTAATTTAAGTCACTGATTGGCTACTGAGTCTGCAGACTTTGTTTGTGAGCACTACATTGCCTGCTGATCGGAAAGGAGACCAGGCCAAAACCCGCCCCGCCGGCACTGTGGCCCCCCAGGACTGGAGTTAAACCTGCAGACACTGTGGCCCTCCAGGACCGGAGTTAAACCTGCAGACACTGCGGTCCTCCAGGACCGGAGTTAAACCTGCAGACACTGCGGCCCCCCAGGACTGGAGTTAAACCTGCAGACACTGCGGCCCTCCAGGACTGGAGTTAAACCTGCAGACACTGCGGCCCTCCAGGACTGGAGTTAAACCTGCAGACACTGCGGCCCTCCAGGACTGGAGTTAAACCTGCAGACACTGCGGCCCTCCAGGACTGGAGTTAAACCTGCAGACACTGCGGCCCTCCAGGACTGGAGTTAAACCTGCAGACACTGCGACCCTCCAGGACTGGAGTTAAACCTGCAGCCACTGCGGCCCTCCAGGACTGGAGTTAAACCTGCAGACACTGCGGCCCTCCAGGACTGGAGTTAAACCTGCAGACACTGCGGCCCTCCAGGACTGGAGTTAAACCTGCAGACACTGCGGCCCTCCAGGACTGGAGTTAAACCTGCAGACACTGCGGCCCTCCAGGACTGGAGTTAAACCTGCAGACACTGCGGCCCTCCAGGACTGGAGTTAAACCTGCAGACACTGCGGCCCTCCAGGACTGGAGTTAAACCTGCAGACACTGCGGTCCTCCAGGACTGGAGTTAAACCTGCAGACACTGCGGCCCTCCAGGACTGGAGTTAAACCTGCAGACATTGCGGCCCTCCAGGACTGGAGTTAAACCTGCAGACACTGCGGCCCTCCAGGACTGGAGTTAAACCTGCAGACACTGCGGCCCTCCAGGACTGGAGTTAAACCTGCAGACACTGCGGCCCTCCAGGACTGGAGTTAAACCTGCAGCCACTGCGGCCCTCCAGGACTGGAGTTAAACCTGCAGACACTGCGGCCCCTCCAGGACTGGAGTTAAACCTGCAGCCACTGTGGCCCTCCAGGACTGGAGTTAAACCTGCAGACACTGCGGCCCCTCCAGGACTGGAGTTAAACCTGCAGACACTGCGGCCCTCCAGGACTGGAGTTAAACCTGCAGACACTGTGGCCCTCCAGGACTGGAGTTAAACCTGCAGACACTGCGGCCCTCCAGGACTGGAGTTAAACCTGCAGACACTGCGGCCCTCCAGGACTGGAGTTAAACCTGCAGACACTGCGGTCCTCCAGGACTGGAGTTAAACCTGCAGACACTGCGGCCCTCCAGGACTGGAGTTAAACCTGCAGACACTGCGGCCCTCCAGGACTGGAGTTAAACCTGCAGACACTGCGGCCCTCCAGGACTGGAGTTAAACCTGCAGACACTGCGGCCCTCCAGGACTGGAGTTAAACCTGCAGACACTGCGGCCCTCCAGGACTGGAGTTAAACCTGCAGCCACTGCGGCCCTCCAGGACTGGAGTTAAACCTGCAGACACTGCGGCCCCTCCAGGACTGGAGTTAAACCTGCAGCCACTGCGGCCCTCCAGGACTGGAGTTAAACCTGCAGACACTGCGGCCCCTCCAGGACTGGAGTTAAACCAGCAGACACAGCACCCCCTCCAGGACTGGAGTTAAACCTGCAGACACTGCGGCCCCTCCAGGACTGGAGTTAAACCTGCAGACACTGCACCCCCTCCAGGACTGGAGTTAGACCTGCAGACACTGCGGCCCCTCCAGGACTGGAGTTAAACCTGCAGACACAGCACCCCCTCCAGGACTGGAGTTAAACCAGCAGACACAGCACCCCCTCCAGGACTGGAGTTAAACCTGCAGACATTGCACCCCCTCCAGACAGGACTTGTTTCTTGGTTCTTGTGATGAGCGTTTGGATGTCATTGAGAGAGAAACAGGAGCAGGCCCGTGTCCTGTTGTGGGTGATTAAGCGGGAGGATGATTCATTTTAAAGGTAAGCGGTAGAGAGGGGCAAGCCGTCTCGGTGGGACGTGGACGGAATGTGGCGGGTGGGGCAGAGACGGAGGCATGGGAGGACAGGGTCGCCGGGGCGACAGGGCGGAGGAGCGAGACCCAGACACGCGCACGATCGCAAGCTTGCACACACCACTGGACTCCCCCCCCCCCCCCCCCCCTCACCACCCAAACAGCAACGCTCCCTCTCTCTCTGTCTCTCTTCCCTCTCTCTCTCTCTCTCTCTCTCTCTCTCCCTCTCTCCCGCCCTGCACCGAGCCCCCGGGAAGCTTTTGTGCTGCCAGACGTGTCCCTGGATCAACTGTGACCACTCTCAGTGCACCAACCAAACAAACCATCCCAGGACATAGAGAGGGAGGGAGGCGGAGAGAGAGAGATGGAGGGAGGCAGAGAGAGAGGGAAGGAGAGAGGTAGTAGGCTGAGCGAGATGGGGAAAGAGAGAGGGAGGCTGAGTGAAAGTGGGAGGGAGGCAGGAAGAGAGGGAGGGAGAGAGATGGAGAGAAGCGGAGAGGGGGAAGGAGAGAGAAATGGAGGGATGCAGGGAGAGGGGGAGGCTGAGGGAGAGAGAGAGATGGGTGGAGGATGGGAAGAATAACAATGTACTTAAGTGTGTGTGGTTACAAAATACATAGATACAGATAAATGAACAATCATAGTGCCGGGATGCATAGACTGATTGGCAGATAGAACCAAAATGGTGGAGTAGGATGCTCTGCAGGTGGCATATTTATAGCTTCATACAAAATCTTTGCAATGGAGGAGCGACCTGTATTACATATGCAATGCATACATGTAAATGCACTTTTCAGATGGAGGTGTGTGTATTTCAGGTGGAGGTGTGTGTATTTCAGGTGGAGGTGTGTGCATTACAGGTGGAGGTGTGTGTATTTCAGATGGAGGTGTGTGTATTCAGGTGGAGGTGTGTGTATTACAGGTGGAGGTGTGTGCATTACAGGTGGAGGTGTGTGTATTACAGGTGGAGGTGTGTGCATTACAGATGGAGGTTTGTGCATTACAGATGGAGGTGTGTGTATTACAGGTGGAGGTGTGTGCATTACAGGTGGAGGTTTGTGCATTACAGTTGGAGGTGTGTGTATTACAGGTGGAGGTGTGTGTATTACAGGTGGAAGTGTGTGTATTACAGATGGAGGTGTGTGTATTACAGGTGGAGGTGTGTGTATTTCAGATGGAGGTGTGTGTATTACAGGTGGAGGTGTGTGTATTTCAGGTGGAGGTGTGTGCATTACAGGTGGAGGTGTGTGTATTACAGGTGGAGGTGTGTGCATTACAGATGGAGGTGTGTGCATTACAGATGGAGGTGTGTGTATTACAGGTGGAGGTGTGTGTATTACAGGTGGAGGTGTGTGTATTACAGGTGGAAGTGTGTGTTTTACAGATGGAGGTGTGTGTATTACAGGTGGAGGTGTGTGTATTTCAGATGGAGGTGTGTGTATTACAGGTGGAGGTGTGTGTATTTCAGGTGGAGGTGTGTGCATTACAGGTGGAGGTGTGTGTATTACAGGTGGAGGTATGTGCATTACAGATGGAGGTGTGTGTATTACAGGTGGAGGTGTGTGTATTACAGGTGGAAGTGTGTGTTTTACAGATGGAGGTGTGTGTATTACAGGTGGAGGTGTGTGTATTACAGGTGGAAGTGTGTGTTTTACAGATGGAGGTGTGTGCATTACAGATGGAGGTGTGTGCATTACAGATGGAGGTGTGTGCATTACAGGTGGAGGTGTGTGTATTACAGGTGGAGGTGTGTGCATTACAGGTGGAGGTGTGTGCATTACAGATGGAGGTGTGTATTACAGATTGAGGTGTGTGCATTACAGGTGGAGGTGTGTGTATTACAGATTGAGGTGTGTGGATTACAGGTGGAGGTGCGTGTATTACAGATGGAGCTGTGTGTATTACAGATGGAGGAGTGTGCATTACAGATGGAGGTGTGTGTATTGCAGGTGGAGGTGTGTGTATTTCAGATGGAGGTTTGTGAATTACAGGTGGAGGTGTGTACATTACAGGTGGAGGTGTGTGCATTACAGGTGGAGGTGTGTGCATTACAGGTGGAGGTGTGTGCATTACAGATTGAGGTGTGTGGATTACAGGTGGAGGTGCGTGTATTACAGATGGAGCTGTGTGTATTACAGATGGAGGTGTGTGCATTACAGATGGAGGTGTGTGTATTGCAGGTGGAGGTGTGTGTATTTCAGATGGAGGTTTGTGAATTACAGGTGGAGGTGTGTGCATTACAGGTGGAGGTGTGTGCATTACAGATGGAGGTGTGTGTATTACAGATTGAGGTGTGTGCATTACAGGTGGAGGTGTGTGTATTACAGATTGAGGTGTGTGGATTACAGGTGGATGTGCGTGTATTACAGATGGAGGTTTGTGAATTTCAGGTGGAGGTGTGTGCATTACAGGTGGAGGTGTGTGCATTACAGATGGAGGTGTGTATTACAGATTGAGGTGTGTGCATTACAGGTGGAGGTGTGTGTATTACAGATGGCAGTGTGCGTATTACAGATTTAGATGTGTGTATTGCAGGTGGAGGTGTGTATTACAGATGGAGGTGTGTGCATTACAGATGGAGGTGTGTGTATTACAGATGGAAGTGTGTGCATTACAGATGGAGGTGTGTGTATTGCAGGTGGAGGTGTGTGTATTTCAGATGGAGGTTTGTGAATTACAGGTGGAGGTGTGTGCATTACAGATGGAGGTGTGTGCATTACAGATGGAGGTGTGTGCATTACAGATGAAGGTGTGTGTGTTACAGATGGAGGTGTGTGGATTACAGGTGGAGGTGCGTGTATTACAGATGGTGGTGTGTGTATTACAGATGGAAGTGTATGCATTACAGATGGAGGTGTGTGTATTGCAGGTGGAGGTGTGTATTACAGATGGAGGTGTGTGCATTACAGATGGAGGTGTGTGCATTACAGATGAAGGTGTGTGGATTACAGGTGGAGGTGCGTGTATTACAGATGGTGGTGTGTGTTTTACAGATGGAAGTGTATGCATTACAGATGGAGGTGTGTGTATTGCAGGTGGAGGTGTGTATTGCAGGTGGAGGTGTGTATTACAGATGGAGGTGTGTATTGCAGGTGGAGGTGTGCATTACAGATGGAGGTGTGTGTATTGCAGGTGGAGGTGTGTGTATTGCAGGTGGAGGTGTGTATTACAGATGGAGGTGTGTGTATTGCAGGTGGAGGTGTGTGTATTGCAGGTGGAGGTGTGTATTACAGATGGAGGTGTGTATTACAGATGGAGGTGTGTGTATTGCAGGTGGAGGTGTGTGTATTGCAGGTGGAGGTGTGTATTACAGATGGAGGTGTGTGTATTGCAGGTGGAGGTGTGTGTATTGCAGGTGGAGGTGTGTATTGCAGGTGGAGGTGTGTATTACAGATGGAGGTGTGTGTATTGCAGGTGGAGGTGTGTATTGCAGGTGGAGGTGTGTATTACAGATGGAGGTGTGTGTATTGCAGGTGGAGGTGTGTATTACAGATGGAGGTGTGTGTATTGCAGGTGGAGGTGTGTGTATTGCAGGTGGAGGTGTGTATTGCAGGTGGAGGTGTGTATTACAGATGGAGGTGTGTGTATTGCAGGTGGAGGTGTGTATTGCAGGTGGAGGTGTGTATTACAGATGGAGGTGTGTGTATTGCAGGTGGAGGTGTGTGTATTGCAGGTGGAGGTGTGTATTGCAGGTGGAGGTGTGTATTACAGATGGAGGTGTGTGTATTGCAGGTGGAGGTGTGTATTGCAGGTGGAGGTGTGTATTACAGATGGAGGTGTGTGTATTGCAGGTGGAGGTGTGTATTGCAGGTGGAGGTGTGTATTACAGATGGAGGTGTGTGTATTGCAGGTGGAGGTGTGTATTGCAGGTGGAGGTGTGTATTACAGATGGAGGTGTGTGTATTGCAGGTGGAGGTGTGTATTACAGATGGAGGTGTGTGTATTACAGATGGAGGTGTGTGTATTGCAGGTGGAGGTGTGTATTGCAGGTGGAGGTGTGTATTACAGGTGGAGGTGTGTATTGCAGGTGGAGGTGTGCATTACAGATGGAGGTGTGTGTATTGCAGGTGGAGGTGTGTGTATTGCAGGTGGAGGTGTGTATTACAGATGGAGGTGTGTGTATTGCGGGTGGAGGTGTGTGTATTGCAGGTGGAGGTGTGTATTACAGATGGAGGTGTGTATTACAGATGGAGGTGTGTGTATTGCAGGTGGAGGTGTGTGTATTGCAGGTGGAGGTGTGTATTACAGATGGAGGTGTGTGTATTGCAGGTGGAGGTGTGTGTATTGCAGGTGGAGGTGTGTATTGCAGGTGGAGGTGTGTATTACAGATGGAGGTGTGTGTATTGCAGGTGGAGGTGTGTATTGCAGGTGGAGGTGTGTATTACAGATGGAGGTGTGTGTATTGCAGGTGGAGGTGTGTATTACAGATGGAGGTGTGTGTATTGCAGGTGGAGGTGTGTGTATTGCAGGTGGAGGTGTGTATTGCAGGTGGAGGTGTGTATTACAGATGGAGGTGTGTGTATTGCAGGTGGAGGTGTGTATTGCAGGTGGAGGTGTGTGTATTGCAGGTGGAGGTGTGTATTGCAGGTGGAGGTGTGTATTACAGATGGAGGTGTGTGTATTGCAGGTGGAGGTGTGTATTGCAGGTGGAGGTGTGTATTACAGATGGAGGTGTGTGTATTGCAGGTGGAGGTGTGTATTGCAGGTGGAGGTGTGTATTACAGATGGAGGTGTGTGTATTGCAGGTGGAGGTGTGTATTGCAGGTGGAGGTGTGTATTACAGATGGAGGTGTGTGTATTGCAGGTGGAGGTGTGTATTACAGATGGAGGTGTGTGTATTACAGATGGAGGTGTGTGTATTGCAGGTGGAGGTGTGTATTGCAGGTGGAGGTGTGTATTGCAGGTGGAGGTGTGTATTACAGATGGAGGTGTGTGTATTGCAGGTGGAGGTGTGTGTATTGCAGGTGGAGGTGTGTATTACAGATGGAGGTGTGTATTGCAGGTGGAGGTGTGTATTACAGATGGAGGTGTGTGTATTGCAGGTGGAGGTGTGTATTGCAGGTGGAGGTGTGTATTGCAGGTGGAGGTGTGTATTACAGGTGGAGGTGTGTGAAATGCTGGTTGTCCCTCTCAGTCGTGACTGAATTACAGGTGCGTAACGGTGCAGTAGGTGGGGGGAGCTTTTTGTTTCTAGCAGAAGGTGAAATGAGGTGGGATCACTGTGATGAATAACTCCACCCATAGCCCCCCTCACACACACACACACACACACACACACACACACACACACACGCACACGCACACGCACACGCACACGCACACGCACACGCACACGCACACGCACACCCCTGTTCCCGACAGAAATCTGACCGCAAAGCGACGCACAAGGACTCCGGCTGACCGAGCGCATAAATAACCGCGGATGGTTTGACCACAAAGTAGCAAAACGACAACGGACAGAAGGACGAGTTGAAAACGGGCGGGAGCCCACGGTTTGGGAAACACAAGACGCATTTTCAGGCAGAGGTGGCGGAGGCTTCCAGGAATGAAAAATAGCTCCGCCTCCGCCGTTTCTGCCACCAAATTTTATTCATCGAGACAGTCGGCCATTTTAATTTTGTGCCCACTGGCACTGATACTGTTTTTCTCAGTTCTACCATGTATGCTCTACTCCAGTGGAATAGAGGAGTAGGTGCAGAACTGCCACTGGCATAGAAAAGAACTGACCCTTCTCTTTCTATAGACATAGTGAATTCAGCATATTTCAGTGTTATAAATCATAGTGTGTTGCCTGTGAAGTAGTGAGTGGCTCTGCTTGCTGACTGCCCTGCCCATTTTCTCATTTCAACCTTATTGTGACACATAAAATGGGAGCTACAATTGGCTGTTAACCACTGACTTGTTTGAGCCAATCAAACGGTTGTGCTCTTCACAGCAACTATGATTCTTCCTGACTGGGACACTGTGGGTGTATGCATTTGCGTGTGCGTGTGTGTGTGTGTGTGTGCGTGTGTGCGTGTGCATGTGTGTGCATGCATATGTGCAGAGTAAAATGACAGCGCTTTCGCTTTCATGTGATTCATTGATTCCCCCGCTTACCCCTCCCTCTCCAAAAATGTTTACTTTTTCCTCGCCTTGGGAGAAATGGTATTCCTTCGGCGATATGCTGCGGAACATGAAAAGGCCCATTCCAGTTCAACAGCCTTTTAACTGCAAGTCTCCTTCCTTCCATTCTCACTATGGTATAGTAGTTCTGTTAAGCTCACTATGGTATAGTATGGTATAGTAGTTCTGTTAAGCTCACTATGGTATAGTAGTTCTGTTAAGCTCACTATGGTATACTGTAGTAGTTCTGTTAAGCTCACTATGGTATAGTAGTTCTGTTAAGCTCACTATGGTATAGTATGGTATAGTAGTTCTGTTAAAGGTTGTATCAGCGATTTTGGGTGACGTCACTTCTGAAGCAAAATCCCAAACAAACATACTTATGAATAATTATGTTATGTTTTAAAAAATAGTGTTCAAGCATCCAGAATTATAACCACGTTAATAATGTTTGTAAGAAACCAAACCGTTTGTAAATCCGTCAAGATTTCAGCGAGATAAGAGTATTAGCGTTTGTGCAGATCATTGTGATTGGTTGGAATACTGTTTATTTTGGTTTTGAGTGGTTGGTAGTACCATTTGTTTTTGTGTACGATCTCGGAGCATAGGCCTACAGAGACGCGGTTTTTTGACGTCCTGCTTATGGGGCGGGCAGCTAGCGGATCGTGAGGAAAAATCAGATGAATGTGATCATTTATGTTTCCACCCAAAATCGCTGATACAACCTTTAAGGTCACTATGGTATAGTAGTTCTGTTAAGCTCACTATGGTATAGTATGGTATAGTAGTTCTGTTAAGGTCACTATGGTATAGTAGTTCTGTTAAGGTCACTATGGTATAGTATGGTATAGTAGTTCTGTTAAGGTCACTATGGTATAGTAGTTCTGTTAAGGTCAATATGGTATAGTATGGTATAGTAGTTCTGTTAAGCTCACTATGGTATAGTATGGTATAGTAGTTCTGTTAAGCTCACTATGGTATAGTAGTTCTGTTAAGCTCACTATGGTATAGTATGGTATAGTAGTTCTGTTAAGTAAATCGGTTCCAGGACTTCCTTCTTCTTTTTTTAATCTTTTTTTTTTAATTCTTGCAATTTGGTCTGAATAAAAGCAGTGGCCTTATTTAGAGCTGCTTAGGAGCACAAGCCAGGAAAAACACGGGGGGGAAAAAAGGAAAATTCAGTGATTGATGGACGGCTGTCATATTAGGAGTCAACTTCCAAATCCTCAGCCAGTAGCCTTTTGGTCCCGCTCCAGCATTTGGGAATGTTTTGGAAGGTGGGAAGGGAGAGGGATGGAGGGGGGGATTTGGGGGACGGCCAGCCTTGGTAGTAGAAGTCATCTTTGGTTGGGTTTTCTGTTTAATAACCATGACAACGGGATGAAAAAAAAAGCAGGCTTCACTTCAGCCCACCTCTTGTCTCGAGCGGGACAGGCACCACAGAGTCTCGCGGAAACAGCCCCAAACCCGCCACGGAGCCAAGACCCGCGCTGGTGAGCCAGGAAGCAGCGGCAGACAGGAGGACTAAAATAACTTCCTGTAGTGTGATGGCTACACGTGAAAATGGCGCCATTATCATATTCCTTTTGTTTTTAGAGGGTTTTTTTTCTACCCCCTCCCTCCTCCGCCCACTTAGTGTTTTTCTGATTTGAAACTTCCTTCAGCAGTATGGGGATCGAGGCCGTGCTGTATGGTGAATATAGTCTGCTTAAGCAGTATGGCGCTCGAGGCTGTGCTGTATTGTGAATATAGTCTGCTTAAGCAGTATGGCGCTCGAGGCTGTGCTGTATGGTGAATATAGTCTGCTTAAGCAGTACAGGGATCGAGGCTGTGCTGTATCGTGAGTATAGTCTGCTTAAGCAGTACAGGGATCGAGGCTGTGCTGTATCGTGAATATAGTCTGCTTAAGCAGCATGGGGATCAAGGCCGTGCTGTATCGTGAATATCGTCACGGCTACAGGGTTATTCTTACGACTCAATGTGAAGTGCTGGTGTTAGCCATGACTGTATTCATGATACACCACCACCCACAGTGCCTTATTGTTTTTATAAAACAGTTACAACATATAGAAACAATTAATTGATGACACAATATTATTATTATTAAATAAGTAATGGTTTGTGAGCGGGGTGATAGTGTTTACTGTCACTGTCTCGGATTTACGACAATCACTGTCGAACACGGTCTCGGCCAATCGGCATCCAGGATCGAAACAAACCCGTTTTATAATCATTGTTAAGTCCCTGTTTCAGGGAGGGGCATCTAGCAACTGAACTTTTCTACCGAGACACCGAGAGGGGACAGGTTCTGCCCCATCAACCACCAAGCCCCCCCCCCTAACCCTAACCCCCCATAACCCCCCTGAAACACTTCCAAATTGTTTCCATTTGTGTTGAGGGGTTGTGTCAGGCTGAACACAGCAGTGTCGGTGGTCTCTGTCTCTCTGTCTTTATGAAAATGTGAATTGAGGATTTTTCAATAAATTAATTGACATTCTAACTTGGGGAGGGGAGGGGGGGGCTGGGTTCGTTTTCTTTTGCCAGTTTTTCACCGTTCGTTGCAGTTTTCATCACGCAACTTTTTCTTTTTTGTTTGTTTGTTTGAGGCGGCACCTGTGCCTTCTGTTACTGGTGCACACATTTGTGCCTGACGCGCTGTTTCTGTGAGTCATGGTTGTGGATCTGGAAATAGACGGGGGAGCGGGAGGGGGGGGGGCTTGTAGGGGGGCATTGGGGGCAGTATGGGGTCCTCTGGGGTGAGGGTCCCTCCCCATTTCCCCCTCTGACGCCGTTCCGCCCAGCGCCCACACCCCCCCATCCCCTCTCTGCCAGGCGGGGGGTGGTAATCGTGTTGTGAGCTGGCACCCGACAGGCTGCCAGGACTGTCAGTGTTTGTGCCGCTTGCGATTCCTAATCCCGCTAACGCCAGGGTGGAGCTGGTGAGCTGCGCCACTCACTATCCCAGGAGCTGCGTCGAACCCCGCCGTCCGCTGACTGGCCAGTGATCCCCAGCGTGGGGGTGGGAAGGGCGTGGTGGGGGGGTGGAGGAGGTTTGTTAGCTGGACATGTTGAGCCTTGGAGAGCGTGTGGGACTCTTGCTACGTGTCACCCCATGTGTACCACAGTCTGTCGCATGGCTCAATGCAGGATAGACAGACAGACAGATACTTTATTTATCCTGCAGGAAATTACAAAAATAAAGCTGTTACCCAAATGTGTTTACAGGGGACACCCGGAGAATAAACAAATAAATATTGAACAGTTTCTCTTGGTCCTTTTTTTTAGGTTGTATTTTTAGGGCTTTTCAGCTTTTATTGGACAGCACAGTGTCGAGAGACAGGAAGCATGGAGAGCAAGAGAGACATAACACGCGACAAAGGTCGCACGGCCGGATTCGAACCGCCAACATCGCGGCTCGCAATGAGCACATGGACATCTGGACGGTGCTCTTACAAGCTACACCACCAACACCCTTCCCTAAGTCCTTAGACAAGACAGCTATGATGTACAGTTGAGGAACCATGGGGATTACGGATCTCGGAGCAGGAGCTGTGATCTGGGATCTCCTAACGGGTTCAGAATAACCGTAACACCAGATCAACATTCTGGCCCTGAGACTGTTTATGAATGCAAGCCCAGGTGTGTGTTCCGTGGCTGTGGACTCCAATTAAATAATTGGAGGGAGTGAGGTGCGCCAAATCTGTTTCCCAGGGTCGAGGGGTGTGAAAATGTCCCCCGTTTCAGGTTCACCCAAAGTCATAGGCCTGCACCCTGAAAGGGGCGTGTAATTAAACACATCATACTTCCAGCAAGCCTCTTTGTCAAGGCCTCTTGTGGCTTTCGGGTGTAAATGTAAGCAGGGTAGAATTTCCTTTAGCCTTTTTATAAGCCTGAAATTAAACTCTAAAAACTCTGAAATTAAATCTAAACATAAAATTAGATGAAATCTAATAAGCCCGACAGATGCTTCAGAAATCACATATTGGCCAGGTTTATTTGTGAAATCCAGTTAACGGAGAGTGAAAAACAAACAAACATTTAAAAAAAGACCATCGATAAGAACGTTGCGTTTCGGTTTGAGAAGTGCCCTTTGCATGACAGAAAATAATCCACAAACAATCAGAACCAAATATGATATGTGTCATGTGACTGATAAGTCTGGAAGATGAGGGATTTGTGTGATTTCCACTGAAAGTTTTTTGGGAGTTGAGGCCCCACTGTGAGTGACAGTTTTGTAGCCGATCCCATCTACTCACTCCGGCCTTAACAGAGGGCTGCTGTTGTCAGTGTGTTGCAGGAGACGTCATAGTTCTCTGCTTTGCTCCTGACTGCTTTTGAGAGTCATTTCCTGTTGTTACAATGTCAGATTCTTAAATTAGACCCACCTTCCAGTAGCCACATGCATAAGCTACATTAGCTGCTAACTCTTTTTTTTTTTTTTAAAGAGCAAACGGTACGGCTAGAAATTAGGGGGGTAAAAAAACTCTAGCAGACAAAGGAATCCTATTCAAAATGTAAAAAAAAAAAAAAATCCTTTAGATAGTTTTATTAGGCTGTGCTTGGAGCTCATATAGTCTAATTCCCCCTCTTTTGAGTGTAATTAAAGCAGCTCTCGGGAAGGTAATTGCCTGAATGTGCTTTGATCGCATTTGAGCAACAGGTTTTGGTGGAGTAACTTACTGAGAAGATTCCCGCTCCGGGAGCATTGAAATGGGGGCAGAGAGGTCACTCTGGGCCCAAAAATAGGGCGAGCGTACCCCACTTTCATTCTCACGCTGTGACCCCACATCTGACAGCGCCCTCCCGTCGCCACTGTTGCCAGCATCGCTGCTTCATTAAGCGCAGTGTGCACGCCATTCCCGCGCGCGACGTTGGCAACGTGCCTGGCAGGGCTTCACTCGTGTGTGTGTGTGTGTGTGTGTGTGTGTGTGTGTGTGTGTGTGTGTGTGTGTGTGTGTGTGTGTGTGTGTGTGTGTGTGTGTGTGTGTGTGTGTGTGTGTGTGTGTGTGTGTGTGTGTGTGTGTGTGTGTGTGGATATTATAGTGTCTATAGTATATGGACTGGGTTTTAATAGAGTAATGTGCCTCTGTGTGTTCCATTATGCATTGGTGTTCCAAAGAGCTCTACGGGGGCCTCTGGTCCTCCCCTATGGAGGTTCCACTACACTTTACCGAACCCTGTGATTGGTCGGCCGTTTCTGGCACTGGCCCCTCTCTTCCTCCACGTCAACCGAGACCGCTGGCCTCCGACCCTGTTCCTGGGGATCTGCCGTCCTGTAGGTTTTCACTCCAGGAGCGGAGAGAGGGACCACTACACGAGAGGGACCACTGACCTCGACTGACGTTTCCGCCCAGGGTCCAGGTCTGCACACGTCACGGAGGTGGGGTGTGTGTGACGCCGTATCTGGGGCTACTGTTGCGCATTAATTAGCCAGGCATCAGCTGCCATTGCTTGAGAGCATTCTGGTTTTTTTTAACCATCTGGCCACAGTTCTTTCCCGGTCTATGTAGCCCAGGGTTAACGACCGACATCGATGAACAGATGTCTGTGAATGAGACTAGGTGATTCGTTCAGGCCATGTTCCCACAATGCCCCTGGACACACACCCTGTCCAACGGTTTAAGAGAATGGTCAACACAACAGACTCCCCTCTTTAGGCCCATGCTACGCACTCCACTCAGCTCTGTACTAAACCGCAAGCCCTGCGATAATAACAGCACTTTATTTATCAACTGAGCCTTGCAGTGATATATTTAACTGGGAAGGGTACAGCTAGTTAGCTGGTTAATTGTGCTGGGAAAGTAATAAATCACCTGTGACGTTCATTTAGACCGCTGTTGCGATTAAATGTACAGCGGCGCTTTGGACGTCGCGCTAAAGAACATACTGTGCTTGGCACGCAGTTTTGAGGCCAGTCAGGAACAATGTCCCATTCACCGGGATCTCCTTCTGCGTCGAGGCGGAAAAGATTTGGGAAAACCAATCCCGGAGTATAAATGACAATGTCGTGGTTTCTGGATCTCTCGACAAAACAAATAAACGCGGACCGAGGTGGCAAGCCTCGCAAGGACAAAGTTTTACACATTCAGCTCTTTCGCCCCAAACGTAAACTTTTTTCTTTTTTTTACCGGCCCGCCAAAAACCGCCGTTCGGCCGCTTGTAGGTGTCCATGGTAACGGGAGAGCCTTAACAAAAAGCCTCGTCTGATCAGCATTCTGCAGCCCCTCCGGTTCGCTGGCTCCGTTTTCGCCGCCAGAGGCTTCCGGCACGTTCTGCCCGTTTGGTCGCGGGGGCGCTCTGCGGGCGGGTCGAGTCACCTGAAGGCAGCTTTACCTGAAGCCAGGTAAAGTGCGCTGAGGTGAGCCGGTTCTCAGGACGCTGTAGATTTGCAATGCGCTGCGGCACCTCAGGATTAGCAGTGAACTGGAGTGCTCAGACCAGACCTGCCCAGCCTGTTTTTTCCCAGTGTGAAATATGCGTGTATCCCTTGAGGAGAGCATATGAGTTGCCCTGGGAGACGGTGCTTGGGAAGGCCAGACTCAGCGAGCGAGTTTTATATTTAAAGTGCAATCAAGCTGGCTGTCGATAATTGACTTGTCACATAGATCTCAAGTTTCCGAAATCCAAATGTGTGACACAGACAGGGTGGGGAAGTGCAGGCTAATTGTTTGAGTTTAAACAAAATCTTTTATTTTAAATATAAACCAAATTTTCCACTTTCTAAGCAGCTGAAATGCCAGCACAGGCACTTTTATTGAAATGAGGTTGGAGTGTGAGCGTGGGTGTAATCCTCCGTGCTCAAATCTCACCTGATGAATGAGATTAGGATACTGCTCCTGTTTGCCTATATTTGCTATTAGTGCCATGCAAAGAAATGCAATAGTATTTAACACCATATGATTACACAGCTTTTTGAGATTTTGTGTTCATTAAAGCTCAGGGTTCACCCGTCCCTCAATTGGCATAATTTGGTGCAATTAAGAGCCATTGTACTTTTGTTTGACAGTGATGGCAAACAAATTAATTTGTATTAACACAGAATTTAGTTATGAGAAATATTGCCTTACATTTGGGAGTTATTTTTTTCATTCCATTTTGGTTGCATGTCCCCATACTGAATGGCCATAAACAGCTTTTCCTTTATAAATTAATATTTTCCCAGAGCTTTATACATTAAGCAAATGTCATGCCATTTTATGGACACCTTTTACTACTTTTTTCATTGCTCTGGATAATGACTGTTACATTACGGCTGCAATTTAGGCTGCGCTACCCATTTCTCTGCCACTAAATCACCTTAAGCAGATTTGTACATTCACCCGTACCGGTATACAGTACACTTAAGTGATATGTTTATTAGAAAAGCATGTAAACAGTATAATATAAAACCAACCTGAGTCACCAGCATACGCCTCTTTAAGGGTTTTGCTGTTCTTTTAATTCTATACTGTTCTTGAATGTGGAGATTTTCTCCTGAGAGATTATTGGTCAACCACATAGATAACTGCCTGTAACCTAAATCAGGTGCATTGATTAGTAAGTGTGATAGTAAGCCGACATTTTATCTAGAATTCTATAACCCATCAGCTCTAGGCCATTTTTAATGGAACAAGGGCATACACTTTAACACAGTGGGATGGCAGGTATACCATCAGCCAAGTTATGGCTTGGTGGGGTATGCCCCATACAAATAGCTATCAATCAAAATTACAAATCCATATTGTCATTAAACCGCTGAATTTTAAGCGGGAAAGGCACAGTAAAAAATAGAATAATATGAATTTTGTGTTTTCATTAGTTAGGGCTTTTGGTTATCCATTTTATTTATAGGCTAGGAATCTCCTATTGATCAGGAAAAGATGCTGCAAATTAAACACATAAAATTCTATTGTCGGCCTATTGTTCGCTTGACCAGACTGATGGTACAAGTCAATAACATATCCCCAGAAGGCCAGGGCCAATCACAGTTGTGTTCACTGGCAGACCATTGACGGAAGACCGTTATTTTGCCGTTGCACACATGTGCTCGTTAATTGCTGGTTCTACAGTTAAACGCTGTAGAAGAAAGATTGTTACAATTGTAGTGCAGATGCACTCCTAAGCGAATAAACAGCTTTGGGCGCTTTGCTTATAGGCTACACGAAAGTAGTGTCTACTAGGTGAAGCGGAGGGGACCGACTTGAAATTGTTGAATAACTTGAATGCCTCAAATATTTGCGGTTGCTCGCTCTCACAGCGGGGTTGTGAGTCCCGAGCCAGTGGATGCGCGTGGGTATGTTTTTTGTCACGCACTCCATGTAATACAAATACACATTTACTCTAAATTTATACCTGCTTGGCCGCCACAGCATGGCTTTTGCACAACCCTGATATTGCGCAGACTGGGCTTTTTGGCAGCGGCACCAAATTTTTATGACCGTTTTCTCTCCCCTTTGGGATAACAGCACATGCAGAGCCATGAGAGACGAAGCGCGGATGGTCGGTAGCCCTTCATCTGATTGGTTATTTATCCGAAGTAAGAGCATGTGTAGCCTAGCTAGCTGGTATTAGCAACTGCTTGGTCACAGGCAGCTGCCAAGTGCAAAGAGAGAGAGAGAGGTGGGGGTGGATCATAGACCGTGGATGAGGGAGGGCGCGAGCAGAGTGTGCGTGTGCCTGTGTGTGCGCGAGGCGAGGGGCGGGACACAGTCGGCTCGCGGCGTAGCAGAAGCTGTAATTTACGTCATTCCTTTTTTCAGGGACAGCAGCACTGCTGTCGGAACCATAGACCGTAACAGGGGCAGCAGTGTCTCGGCTTTTCTATCACTGGGTAGCAGCGGTTGGGAACCGGCCGCTCTTCTTCAGTACGCCATTGTGGGTCCTCCCTCAGTCGATTGGAAATCGCCGAAGAGAATAAAAGTGCGGAGGACGATGTGAGGAGTTTGGTTGATGCCTCCTTCCAGACACGGCGCTAGCGCTAGTCTCGTAAGACAGTGACCCGATGCTTTATTTAAAACCTCAGGTGGACGTAGATGTGGTGAGTAGATCTTCCTTTAACCTGCCGAGTGTTGTTAAATGAAAACTGTTAGTGTTAACGACCGATTGTGGCACGTGAACAGGGATTAGAACTGGAATTGATGTTTCGTGCAATTAAACGAAAGTCGGTCTCTTTATACGTTTCCAGTTAAAATGAACAGTTCACCAGACCAACACGAGAAAGCGAAACAAAGCTATTTGAGCTTGAGGGTAGGCGGTCGCTTTCGATCCTTCAAGGTAGGCTACTCCTTTTGACGTGCGTAAATGTAGTTAGCTAGCCAGCCATCCAGCTAGCGTACCTACCAAATGCAACTTGCTATAGTGTTGCGTGAAGAAGGCTAGCGAACATTGTTTTCAGACGATCCTCGCATTGCACAGCTGGTGTGTTAAGTTTAGCTGCATGTAGGTCAGTGGCTATTGACTTCAGCTCTGATGTGCGTTTTGACATGTTCGCTCTTTTGCATTTGCCTTCCGAACGGAGATTGAATCATTATTTCGGTAAAGGTGATTAATGATGTAGCCTACGCTATTCTTAATCATTCTTAGGGTTGGAATAGTTTTGTCATTCGAGTCTACGTGCGATCATGCTCCGTCTTTGAATGGTGAAATACGCCCTCGCACGCCTGGTTGTAGGTCTCAGCGCAGTGAATTGTACTACAAAGCAAGTAGCCTACGATCGGCAGCATATGGTGAAGTTTCTCCGTGACATTTAACTGGTGGAAGTGTGGGAGGAGCACGTCAGCGCAGATACGGTGTGTTCACTGCAGGCGGACAATTACGTGAGCAGTTGAAGTTAGTGTTATGTTACCTTAAATATTATATGACCGTGTAGATGCTTGCAGTTAGACCGGCGGACATAAAAATAGTATCACTGGGTCGGTTTGATTGTTATTCTGTGGTTCGATTTTTAATGCAGGAAATGCAAAATTATAGCCTACATGCACGGATTTATCATTTGAGACAACATCTTAACTTGCTAAAACCGTTTAATGCAACACTATAGATTATATTTATTTTAAAATAAAGCAATATTGTGTACGTTAGCAGTCAGTGGTGGGTTTTCTTCTATGAAGGTGTATAAGTCAGACACTGCCCAGACGGTAGCTGCCACATTTGATTGTGTGAGCCATTTGACATGTTTTTAGGAAAGCTTGTGCTGGTGAGGTCAGCGGACACAGACAAACATCTCTCTCACTAAGCGCAGGGTCTGTATTTATAAACTATCTAAGAGATGAGTGCTGATCCGGGATCGGGTTTCTCTTGTCCTTGTTCCTATAACCTCATGCACTACAAGCTTGAACGTAAAACTGCATTCGTGCGTGCATTCCCGTTCCCCCGCGCGTTCTGCCAGTGCAGCTCAGGGCTCGTATTCATAAAGCATCTCGGGGTAGGAATCCTGATCCAGGATCAGTTTTGACTTTTGCCTCATATTTGGATAAGGCTAGAACATGGACACTGAATATCCTGATCCAGAATCAGCATTTATGCTCTCTGATGCTGGGCCTAGAAAGGGCATGCAAGTGTTTGGAGAGCTGGGGCGATTATTTTCAGATGCGTTTGGGGGCCAGGCAAAGGGGAGGTTAATATCAGTAGCAAAATTTGAAACATTATGAAATGACTTCCTATCTGCCTGATCTTGAAGCCAACATTCCAAGGTGTACAGAACAAAAAAAATATTGAATTATCTCTACTGGAAATAAAGTTATGGGCTTTTGAATCCATTGGGGTTGACGAACTTGAACAGATGCACTTTCCCCCTGATTTTATCGACCAACTATTTTTAATAAAGTATGAATAAATAGCATTTTTCTAATGATGATATGAATAGGCATCCCAGTAGAGTGAATGGTTTAGGATTAAAAAGTCACAGAATTGTTTTAACAAGGTATTCAAAAATTTCTCGATTCTCATTTCAGCCTGTCCCTCCGTTCAATTTTTTTAATAGGAATTTTCTACTTAGAGAGGGGAAACATTCCAAAAGAAAGCTTATTGGGATGTTTCTAGATGTAGTATAACCAGTTTTGAAAAAAAGTTGGCAGAATTATGATTTTGAGGGGGGTGAAAATGTGTCCCTCCGTTACCATTTGTCAATGTCCCTCCATTACCATGACCATCTGAGTTTAAACCTCGCCCCATAAAAATTGAGCATCACAAGTGACTTACCATTTAGCATGTTCATATTTAAGTGGTAACAGTACAATATGAAGGAGAAAGATAACCCTTTTCACCTCAGGAACCGTATGATATGCATGTCTGAAAAAAGTGTAAAAAAACAGACGTTCATTTTGCGTCCCTCCGTTACCGCCCTGTTTAAAAAAAAAGTATAATAATTTTACCCCCAAAAAGTTTTTTGCCCCCAAACTTTTTTTCCATCAGTTTGTAGTCTACGGTAGCCTTTATATAATACCAGTTGTTATTTTACTCAGCCTTGGATAGAACAGGAGTACTAGGGCAAAATAAAGCAAAAGTGTCCCTCCATTACTGCTTGGCCTGGCCCTTGGGTTAAACCTTTCTACATACATAGTTGTTACACTGAAATTTAGGTACACAAAGCATTTAGTTAACATTTGTGTGTATTCCTCCCCGGGGAATCTATTCTCTTTGTGTTGGTACAGGAAAATACCCCAAAAGATTCTACCCTCTCTGATACCCCTGCTTAGTTTGTATTGGTGCCGTAGTGATGATTTGTTTAATTGTTTGAATAGTTTGTACAGATTGTGATGGATTGGTTGGATTTGTGTCTTTGCATGTTTGGAATCCGCTAAATGGTTTCTGTCACTTCAGATGAACGATAAAGTGGCTGAGGAGAAATGCATATTTTTACACAGGCATTTAAAGGGCAACTCGGGGTCCTGTCTGTCAAAATAAATAAAATCTAGGGAGCATTTAGAGACATACCAATCATTTGGAATCCAGCTTTAAGGGCCATTGCATTTTTGTGTGCCCCATTCTTCACTCTTATCCTGTTTTTTTCCTTCTAAAAAACATTTTTTTTCCAGCGAAACTTCAAACTCCCTTGCCCTGATGTTTAAAACTACTGTAAAGTTGCTATTTATAATTATTTTTTCTTGGGCAGTCCAAGGTGCCCTCAAAGACGGTATTGATGGTATTCCGGATCCACTGATTAGCCAATAACTTTCTTTCAGTTCATTACAGAGTAGGGTAGGGAAGTGTGTCAAGGGCTTTGTTATGACAGTGGTATTTATGCACGTGTAATCTGGGAAAAGTTAGACCTGGGCCGTGTCCGAATCGGCGTACTTGCCTACTATTGAGTATGCCAGACAGTTTATAGGACAATTCTGAAAATTGAGTTTTGAGTGCCCCCGATTATATACTTATTTCCTGGTTTTCGCTGATAATAATTTTGAGGATATTTTTTGCATACTGCGTGTCACTAAACAGTATGCAGCAAGTAGTGTATAGCATGCTAGTACACAGGACGCAGTAGATAGGGCTGTGATCCGGACACAGCCCTGTGCTCTAAAGTGGAATACAGCCCTGGATGCAGACTGTGAACTTTGGTGACCTGTCCCAGGTTTCTTTCCCACCATTTTGTGTGTGTATTAACATCTGGAAGCTTCCATAAGCAGGACTCTTGAGAAGTTCTGTGGCAGCGAGCGCCGGTCCTCACACACTCTAATGCCCTGTCCTGTCACAGTCCCGAGAAGGCAGGCTGCGCACGTCAAAGCCGCTACAAGGGTCTCCAGCACTGGCTCAGCAGCAGGCAGGGAAGCTTGAATTTAAATGCGTCCAATCAGATCTTGCCTGGATGCAGGGGCCAGACTTTCTGTGTGTAGCCTTCAGACGTTTGAGTTTGTGCATTTGAAGTTGACAAGAAATGGAAAATGGCCGTTATAGTTTTTCTGTGCCACAGTGAAGACGCTGCTCTCTCTGCTGCCCGGCTCATTTGGCCCATTTTACTGTCCTGATGTCTCTCTCTCCAACGAGCAGTGCAGAACAATTCAATTCAATTCAGTACAATAGAACGAGGTAGCACTTAGGCGTAGTATATTGGTAAAATGATTAACAAGGTGAATATGTAATGTAATGCATAGGTGTGTGTGTGTGTGTGTGTGTGTGTGTGTGTGCGTGTGTGTGTGCACCTGTGCAAGATGCTTGGTAACTTGTGTGTCTCCTTTGCCTGTTCCTGTGTGTGCAGGAATGTGGAACACACTGTTCACTGACTCCATCTCACACTACAGCGCAGCACCTCCTGCCAGGTGTCTCAGTCACATCTGAGTGGAGAGATTAAACTCCTATACGTGCACCTTTCCCAATGAGTTTTGTGAGCAATAGTGAAGGATTAATGTGTGCCATTCACACAGACAGGCTCAGAATGAGATGCTTGATGCAAACAGCTGTAAGTGGTGGATAGATATTAGAAAACACGGTGATTAGTCAGAGTGAGTGGGAATACAGGGGGAGATGGGATTTGGTGTTTCAGTCGTATGGGGAAATGGCGTCCCTACACCAGTATGATGCCTGACTGGACCCAAGCAGGTTGAGTGCCTGTGACTCTGTATTTTTGACATTTTAAATCGCTCTTGCCGCCGTAAACACACCAAAGTGGTAAAAGATGTAGAAAATGCATTTGATGCAATGCATCCCATTGTAATTAATATGGCAGTGCACAGTGCGGTATAACTCACTGTACTTCTCCAGACGGAGGTGCTGATATTAACACTGCACAGTGCGGTATAACTCACTGTACTTCTCCAGACGGAGGTGCTGATATTAACACTGCACAGTGCGGTATAACTCACTGTACTTCTCCGGACGGAGGTGCTGATATTAACACTGCACAGTGCGGTATAACTCACTGTACTTCTCCAGACGGAGGTGCTGATATTAACACTGCACAGTGCGGTATAACTTACTGTACTTCTCCAGACGGAGGTGCTGATATTACGGGGATGTGCAGACTGCGCTGTGTGGGAGACGCATGGTGTGCAGGTACTGCGTGTGCACTCCTGCTTGGTACTAGAGAAACTCCATTAGGCAAAGCACTGATGTGCATAATTACTCAACACGAAAAGCTAACGCTTTCCCAAAATTAGCAAAAGTTAAACATGTTTCAAAACAACAATTTGTTGTCTTAAATGCATCAAAATGGCAGCTAAAGATGTACGATTCCTTTTCCGCCATCGTGAAACGGAGCTCGCCAGGGTGATGTGTAAAGACAGAGTACCCACCGTATGTGTGTGGAGGCTGTTTATCGAGCGACAGAATGGACAGACGGTCTCCTTCAGTAGCCAAGTTGCAGTCTCTTTTAGACTGGCTCGCACACAGACCACAGTAAATGATCGTTTCGCGTAAAAACATAACATTTAAAAGCAGTGTTTCTGAGCTCTGCGAACAGCGATAGGCTGTCTCTGAAGTCCAGACTGCCTTTGAGTACAGCACCCCCAGAGGATGTTTCATGCTTCTGCAGCCCAGAACTAGTTTAATTTATATCCCTGCAAATGTGCAACAGGTAATGCGTGTTACAGGTGACTGAGGTCTGTAGTGTGTGTGTGTGTGTGTGTGTGTGTGTGTGTGTGTGTGTGTGTCTGTGTGTGTCTGTCTGTCTGTCTGTCTGTCTGTCTGTCTGTGGCCCATAGTGTGTTACAGGTGACTGTAGTCCGTAGTGTGTGTGTGTGTGTGTGTGGCCAGTAGTGTGTATGTGTGTGTGCTGTAGGTAACTGTAGCGTCAGTGTGGGTGTGTGCTATAGGTGCCTGACATGGTTACACTGC